>CM022702.1:61303410-61354405 GCA_012295165.1 Asparagus setaceus
TCATCCGTGGATTCATATGCCATTAGTCACATAAGCATAATATGGGAAAGATTCATTCAAAAGTTCGATTCAAAAGTTTTAGCCAAGAGGTCGACAACGATAGAGAAAGTCAATGCTAAGTACAAGGCGGATGCTGATCGATGCAGGAGAAGAAACATGTTTATCAATAAAGCTATTATTCAAGCAAATATAATCTTGGCTCCAGCTTCAATAAGGAGATCGATGTAGATTATTTTAACGCGACATATACAAGCTAATCACAGAATACACGTTATTGACTTTTCAAGAAATAAAGCGATCATATCTAAGTTTTTCATCGCATCCTCCAATAAGAAAAATCGTTCTTCCCATTGAACTTTTCAATCTCGAATTTTTCCACTTTGGTGATTTCTTGGTTGGCCATCCTCTGTTTGTCTTCATGAATCCGCTTCTCTCAGGAATCACCGAACACCCCCTCAAATTAGAAATTACACCACTTCCAATCTGAACAATAGCTCTGATACCAATTGTAGGGCGCGCGGACCGCGGAACCGTCGAGAGAAACCACCACAAACGGAAAGCCAAAACACAATAAAAGAGTAAAGACACGAGATTTACGTGGTTCGGCAAGTTGCCTACGTCCACGGGTAAGGAGGGGGGATTTTCACTAATAGAAAGAGAGAATACAAATTAGGATTACAAGTTCTCACAAAGAAACCCTAAAAACAAACCTCTCAATCTCTCAAAAGATCTCCTCTCCAAAGATGCACAAAACTCTCTCAAAGGCTGCTCCAAAACGTGCTTAAAACTTACCCTAACAATCAGGTTAGGGGTTATTAATAGCCTCTAAACGAATTGGGTTTAAAACTAAATCCTAATTAGACCCGTTTTCGGAATCTGCCCAGATTAGTCGACTACAACTCATATTAGTCGACTAATGAACTGTAGATTAGTCGACTACAATACAGATTAGTCGACTACTCGGACTAGCAAATACACCTTTAAATGGTTTACAATGTAGTCGACTACAACTCATATTAGTCGACTACTCGTTCCAACCGAAAACTTGCTTTCTGCCTTTCTGATTGTAGTCGACTACAATGCCTAGTAATTAGACTGAACACAGCGTCTTGTGCATGTTTTTGTGCATGTTCTACAAAATCCCTTCCATTCCTGCTAAGCTCAGGAATGACAAGAGCGTGGACCTTTTTTTACTATATCAGGAAGTTCTTGAAAATGGTGGGTGCGACTCCATCACCACAAATCGGATATGGGGTTCAGTGGCCAAGAAACTTGGGTGCAATTCGAGAGACAGGTTGCTGGTGGAATTAGTCTGTTTGAAGTATCTTGATGAGTTCAACGGGCATTTACACGGCACATCTTTTAATAGCAAAAAAGATGAGATCAAGAATTCGTCTCTTTCTTGATGATGATGATGATGTTGTCTTGGACTCTGTTCAGGCTGAGCGAGAAATTTCGCGGGTGAAGAAGGGGAAGAGGAAGAGGGAGTACTTTCTGGTTGGGGTGTTAGATTGGTTGTTATCGGCAGTAAGGAGACCTTGGGATCCTTCCACTGGAAAGATAGAAGAGGATTCTGCATCCCATTTGATGTTTCACAACTGCTCATGGCTCGAGAAGCAATGTTTCATAAGATAAAACCAGTATGCCTCTTTAGCCTTTTATTTTTTCTATATTCTTTTGTTTGGCTCAATGGTACAGTTGTTAACTGGTCTAATTCATGTGCAGGAAATTTCTAATGGTAACATATATACAGATATAAACTTGAATCAACTATCTCGTTTTGTGTCTTGCCAAACTATTGATGACTTAAAACATCATTATATTTAAACATCAGATTACAAGGCTAATAGGGATTATTTAACATTGGTCCATTTCCATCATCGATCATCGATGTGTAACGTGATTATTGATTATCTATCTTCTCTTGTCCTATGTAGATGCTACTCGCCATACACTTGGGAAACTTGAATGGTTTTATACTTTTGTCAAATAGGTTCTTGAACTTGGCTTGGTCTGCTAGAGTGAGAAAAATTGAAAATTTTTCTTTTTTTGCAAATTAAAGAGTCAAACATATAACCAGCAAATATATTGTTTTTGCAAGTCATGTACGATGACTTATTCCTGTGTATTACCGATCTGATGTTGGTCAAGCAAAGTTAAAGGATCATTCTAGGTCCACCTCGTTTATATTTGACATGGCCTGCTAGCACATCCTTATAGTATCACATAATCATATCTATGCACCATATGTAGATTACCTCAATATATTTTTTTCTTAGTTTATCAGTGAGTTTGTCAATTTGCAAGTCTGTATATCTTTTGATTTACAAGAATGTTGTATTTTTCATGTATAGAATCTGTCAGTCATCAATTTGAGATGCATTTAAAATGCTATATTGATCCAATTTTCATATACTCTCTCAAGTTGAGAAGCATTTAAAATGCTATATTGATCCAATTTTCATATACTCTCTCAAGTCTAAGCTAGACTAGCAAATATTTTTAGCAATTCAATTAAAGCATGAAAATTGTTTCCACTAAGTATTTTTCTTTTGCTACCTAGGATATGATATGGTGAAAATGTTTGCATGTACCTGAATTTCCCAAATTTTTGCTTCACATTTGTAGATGTGACATAAATATGAGTCATATGCAGATACAATAAGATGATGAATCACCACTACTTAATTCTCATAAACTTTTTCTTTTCTTTTCTTTTCTTTTCGTTTGTTTTTCAGCTTCGGATATGGTTGCAGCTCATAAAATCCAGGATTGATTTGTTCATGAAAAACAAAGTGAAACATACCACATCTATGGTATTCGCTATTAATTCACAGCTTTCTTTATCCTAATTTCACAATGCATCATGATTTAATTTCAGTTTGAAACCAACAATTATACTGAATCTGTCCTAGTGCCAACATTGTATGAAACTGGTGTTTCAGAATGTTATTTGAATAAATTTATATCTGATCAGACTAATCTAATCCTTCCAAATATTAAAGGATTACTTCAATGCAGATAAAAGTTTGAGACGGTTATTTCATGCTTCTAACTGTCGCATCTGTAGTAATGTAATCATGCAAAAGCATTTCTGCTTAATAGATTGCAGATCGGCATGAGAATCCTTGACTACAGTTGTTCACTCTTATTTTCCTGTTTGTCAGAGAGAGGAGATTTATCCTTTGCCTAGAAGAAGAAGAAGAAGAAGAAGACATAGCAACCATGAGATCAAGTGCAGAGAAGTGCCATTTCATCTGAGGATATATTAGATGGTCTGCGAATACCACCCAAAAGCAAAACTTATGTGATCCAAGTGGGCAAATCCTTTCAAGCTCAAGTGCCATATTGGAATCCAAGAGCTTCCGTAAGTTCTAACAATCGAGATGAATTAAAACGGTAAGGCACACAGGTCTGGCCTACTGCACAGAAAAAGACCAACAGATCACTGATCGAGAGGGATCCAATAGGCAAAGACAGACAAGATGCCACCTGCGTGTGTCCGTCTCCAGGTTCTGTTGAATGTGTCAGATTTAATGTGCAGGAGAAAAGAAAGAGTCTGAAACTTGAACTGGGTCCAGCTTTCAGTGGTTGGGGATATGATGAAATGGGTGAAGAAGTTGCGCGAGGAAGGACCGAGGAAGAGGAGGAGAAGTTTGAGACTGTGTATAGCTTGAAGGTGCGGCACTTTCCAAAGGCGTTATGGGGTGAGCTTAAGTCAGGCCTTGGTTACAAGCGAATGAAGGATTTAGTGAGCTATTTGTTTAACGTGCTTCTTCTCAGGCGTAGAAGCGAACAGAGCCAGGAGACGCTGGAAAAAGTCAGCAGTGATTTATGAGAGAGAGAAAGATCCACTGTCAATTCCAGTTTTTGCAGTTATCTCTGAGAATGAGAGATACATACTTAGTGTCTTCTTAACTCAGATTTTTTGGGTTACAGTAGTATAACTGAAGGATACAAAATCCATTACTAAAGAAATGGGTTTTGTTTCTTGTAACTTGCATAGTTATGCCAGATTCAGCATGATTCCATATGTGAAAATTATATTCACCTATACATCATCCTTGTATTTGTATTGGAGAAATTTTTCTAGTATATATTTTTTTCGTCACTAACAATTTGTGGATGAATTAGTTGGTCCTTCTTGCAAGTTTAGCTTAAGATTTAAAAAAAAAAGTCATTGTAAAACGAGTAATTAACATGTGATTTGAGAAAATGAGGTGAAAGTTACGGCTGATAGTTTGTTGAAGACAACCTGGTGAAAGTTTCCTTGATTCTGTTTGGTTCAACGGAATAGTGGCACTTCCTCTTTGTTAAGGCTTTAGACCTTTGTTTTAAGATTGAGATTTTAACACAAAAATTTACGATGTCATTGAAGGACCCATATGACTTTGTCGAGTGAAAACAATAGGGAAGAAATCAATTTGCATACTATATGGCAACATTTCATGAATTTAGGTAAATGGTTTTTTCAAATGTTTTCGTAAAACCGTTATAGTTAGAAAATAACTGTGCTAGTAAATAAGAAGCAAAATTAACACCTATATGCAAAAGAATGCCAATCGAAATCATTATATAAGAATTATCCATTTTTCTTCTCCTAGATGTCGTCTTGTTACATTTTGTAATCCTCTTATGTGATGCAAGGAACATAGGTTTTTTGATAAAAGAAAAAGGAAAAAGAAATAACACATTGAACTTTTGTGATAGATTGAGTTTACCAAAATGAGCACATTGGCATAGATAATATAGAAACCTACATGAGTAGAACATTCAATACCAATATTGCCATAATAACTTTTAAAACCTTACTGATTTCATTCCAAGAAATAGAAAACAAAAACAACATCAATTGGTAATTCAAGAAAAAAAGTTGGGTAGAAAATGGGTGAAATCGAGGCAACACAACTCAACCCCAGAAGAAAGAGGGTAGAGAGAGTGAAAGAATTAAGATTAGATTATTATAATTCAATTAGTTTAGAAGCAATTATTTATCTGATTATTATTATTATTATTATCATCTTTTCTCTTCCCTCGTAGAACAAAATAGAAAAGAGAAAAAGAAAATAATTAATATATAAATACCGAAGCTCTCTCTCTCTCTTCACCGTAGAGCCCATAATCAAGAAATTAACTTTCTCCGCCAAAAAGAAAAAGAAAGAAACAAGAAGAAGAAGAAGAAGAAGAAAAGAAGGAAGAAGGATGTCTTCTTCAAATGATCGCCGTCAAAGGGAGATAATGGACCTGTGAGTGAATCAATCTCCCAATGAATCTTCCCTCTTTCTTCTGTTTTGAATTCAGTTTGTAATTGGGTTTCTTTGGTTTTGAAGGATGATGAAAGATTTCAAGGTGGAGCTGGTTAATGATAGCGTGAAAGAGTTCTTTGTTGAGCTTCATGGCCCTGAAGACAGTACGTCTCTTTCTCCGCTTATTTTCTTCCTTTTCTTTCTTGGGGTTTCCCCATTTCACTATTCACACGATCACTTGATGGAATCTTGTTCATTATTACTATGACATTGGCTTCGTTTGCATAAATTCAACCCAATAGACTTCTTTGTGCTTAATTCATTGCCAGGTCTCTATCAAGGGGGTGTATGGAGAGTGAGAGTGGCACTCCCTGATGATTACCCTATTAAATCTCCATCCATTGGCTTTGTTACTCCGATTTTTCATCCTAATGTCGATGGATTGTGAGCCCTTTTACTGTTTTATATCGATGTTGATAGTTGAATTCACCTTTCTTTAGATTTGCATGGTGCTCATAAGCTATTTGAATTTGTTCTTAGGTCTGGCTCTGTATGTATGAATCTTATCAACCAGGACTGGAGCTCCGTATTTGGTAAATACAGCGCGCATATCTTGCTCTTCTTTGTGGTGTAAATTTCAGATCGATTCTTCTAATTCTTGTTATGTTTTATATGCCCTCAGATCTTGCAATGATTTTTACGGACTTTCTTCCACGATTTCTGAAAGAACCCAATCCTGACGATCCAATGAACGCAGAAGCAGCAGAGTTGATGATCTATGATCGCCGTGCTTATGAGCAACGAGTTAAAGGTGACATAACTTGAATCAGAATATCATCCTTTATAATGATAAATGTCTAGTGATTTTTGTACATTTTGAATGAAAATGACATGCATGGCGATTTCGTTGATCAAAATGGTGATGCAATTGTCTATTCTTCTCAACTTTTGTGCTCAAGATTTATGTCAGTGCATCGTCACGCTGGTGTAGTTTCTTTACAGATTTTCAAGAGCATTTCTATAGGTGTGATTTTACTATTATAAAAAATTTAGTACTTTGCCCCTGCAAGATATTTGTTCATTAGGAAAGGTCAAATTATACATCTCCTACCTCCAATTTCAATTAACATTTATATACAATGTCAGTAGGCTTCCTCCAAGTTTATGTTCTTCCTCATTCAAATATACTATATTACTGTCTTAGCCAAAACTCTGTACTTCTTTGTTAATAGAGACAGCTTAGAATTATTTTACCTTCTAGAATAAGGTCATGTGAGAACTTTCCAAGAAAGATAGGATAATTTATCTGGTTGGTAGTTGGTTTCTTCTTTATAATATTAGGCCTTCGCATATAGCATGTATATATTCATATTACACAGTTTAGTCAAAAGACGAAGTATACGGTGCGCTGGTGGACACACATTTACTGCTAGGCTGGGCTCCAATACTCCCCAATTTGCAGGCTTGCTTCTTGATTACATTGAGTATATACAGCTTAAATATTGTATACCTATTTGTAATCAGATTAAAGTTGTAGTGTATACAATCCTGTTTTGGTTAAGCTTATTGCTACAAATTTCACACCAAGGAATAGGGTTGATGTCAACTTGACAAAGAATTGTAATAATTTTATTTATTATTTCTTTTATCGTCATATAGCTATCCCTAACCCCCTGTGTGACCTGGCTGCAATAACTCACTAATTTTTTTTCATGAACCTTTTTTCGACTTCAATCCTTGTCAACAGGACAACAACTCACTAAATTAATTGGTGATAAATTGTTATGTTTTGTTATGCATCCCTCTCGAAATCTAATGTGCTTGAGCTTTTTAGGACTTTGTGCGTATTTCTCTTAAATATATGTTTAATTGTGCTAACCGTCTAGAAGTTAATATTACACCATCAGTAGAGGTGGTCCCCCGAATGTGCTTTGTTTATTCAACCTTGTAAAAGCTATAGTAACACCTACTACTAATGTTTTTTCTCCATGTACGTTGCACACAGCATAGCCCTATTGCACACCTGAAGATCAAACCTCACAACTGTTTTTTAATTCCAAAAACAAACACATACATGCTAGTATTATAATAATGTGCATTGAAGAGTATACTTGAGGGTCATGCTCTTCTAAGAATAAATCCCTTGTTATGGTTTTCAGCAAATTGTGCTAGATGAGGATGTGCACATCAGTGTGCCGTAGATCATTGGTTCATATGAGAATTATTAAATTTTATTATTGTCAAACTATGTTTTTGTTCTTGTTCCAGAATATTGTGAGACATACGCAAAGCCAGAAGGTACCGGTGCTCCTGAGGAGGATAATTCAAGCAATGAAGAGATGAGCGAGGTTGAGCATAGCGATGATGAGGACACTGTGCCAGGGAATCCAAATCCTTGAGAAGCTGATAAACCAAGTATAGCTCATCTCATCACTAACTGAAATATGTTCAACTAATTGGCAGCAAATTGAAGTGAACTCTCTGCATCAGCACTTGTTTACTCTGTGAATATGCGTACTCGGTCCTCAAAGTGATTTCTACAATTCTTTCGTCATTGATTGACTACAACTGTGATTGGCATATTTGCCATTTGTATGTGTAGCAGATTTGATGACTTGTCTGGTTCTTAATACAGCACATGTACATGTCAAAAGAGGTAGTGATTTCTACAATTCTTTCGTCATTGATTGACTACAACTGTGATTGGCATATTTGCCATTTGTATGTGTAGCAGATTTGATGACTTGTCTGGTTCTTAATACAGCACATGTACATGTCAAAAGAGGGAACAGAAAATTTGTGATTACTATGGGGATTCAGAGATGCAGTTCTTGAATAGGACCGCATTGATACATAGATGTATCGTCTTGCTAATATACCAGTGCATGCTAACTCCTTGGTAGATGCTCCTTTTGTGCTGATGAAGTTGTTTCATACTATTAGCTAAATAGCAATTGCTCCTTTTCTATATTTGTCCATCTTTTTATTTTTCCCGTCTCTTTAAATATGTAGCTTACATTGTGAATTCATTAAGCAACAACAACTTACTGATTAAAGTTTTATTTTTGAAAACAGTTTTCCGATCAGTAAGTGTCATTTATCTTAAAGTGGAAATAGACTTTGTTAGACTTCGTTAGCATTAAGAGCTGCTGCTTCTCACTAAATCAAAACGCTTATGAGATAAGTATATTTATTGACGAGAAAACAACTTGCAGCAATGCGCTTGTAAAGAGATGTATAAAAGGCTTATTATTTCTTGAAAGAAAAGAGAACTGAATGTTTTTCCAATACTGCAAAAGTGTAAGTTTTAATTAATAAATATAATAAATCGAAAAATCAATTGTCAGAAGTGGGATTTGAACCCACGCCCTCTCACGAGGACCAGAACTTGAGTCTGGCGCCTTAGACCACTCGGCCATCCTGACTAGTTTTCGTGATGCCTGGGATATAAAAACATTTATTTAATTACTTTGTAGGCTCAACCATGTGAATCAACCCCCCCCCACCCCCAAAGCTTTGGGGGTGTTGCACATAAACCCCCTGAACTTTTTTTATATCATATAACCCCTAAAGTTTGAGGTGTCTCACAAAACCCTCCTAACCTTTGAGCTTTTCTCATCAAACCTCCTTGTTATAACACTTCAAATTATCCAAAAATTAACCAATGGTTAGTAGCTGACAAGTATCTCGCATTAGAGAAATAATCTAGTTAATCTACTTCGAGAGGAACCGAACCGGCAGTTCGGACGACTCAAACGGCCGACACGGCAAACAGCCCACTCGGCTGCCTCCCCTACCGACATCTTGCGAGGCCAACTCAAGAGGTGGTACATGCCGTCATCTCGGCATTTGCTAGGCCGACTCGACAAACAACCCACTCGGCCGTTCCTTTGCCGGCATCTTATGAGACCTACTCGAAAGGCAGTACAAGTCGACCTATTCGAATGCAACGACTCCATGGATGACCCACTCGACGGTGTTCGCCTTGAAAGTTGGTTCTTCGATTCTCATTGATTGTGAACTCGTTAAAGCTTTATGCGATTACAAACGAATTCAAAGAAAATAAAACTAAGTCTTTTTTATAAGACCCGTTACAATGAAAATCGAAAAAATAAAAATTACAACCTTCTTGAGCAAACTCGGGATCCGTTTATCGAATCCTCGCTTGCATGGGTTCTTTGCCGGTGCCGGGGTTTATCCGTGGACCGCCGCGTGATCCGATCCGATGAAAGATCTACACGGTAAAAATGGGTTATTTCACGAAGGAAATAATAGCCCAAGCGAATGAAATCGACCAAGCGAAATTAAAGCTCTTCTCGGGATCAAAAGCAAAGTTTTGATCCGGAGGAAACACGTGCAGAACTAAGATCCGATCTCTCGAACTTGCTAAGGGGATTATCTCACGAAGGAGGATAATAGCCCGAAGGGTTCGCCGAGATCTAGATCTGGTTGTCGAAGAAGATGATCGTCGAAGAGCCTCCCTTTCTCCCAAGTTTAGATCTGAAGTTAGAATTCAATTCGACAGAGCTTCGGCTTCTCCAAAAATTCAGATCCTTCACAAATGAGCCCCCTCCCTCTTATTTAAAGGCTTGAAAGGCGGATACGGGTCAGATCTGTGCCCGAGGCCCGCCTAGCCACTTCTAAGTGGCTAGACATGGCCGAGCCACTCCACTTGGAAGTGGCTCGGCCACCCCATAGGGTGGCTCGGCCACCGAGCTACCCTAGGGTGGCTCGGTTTTGGCCGAGCCACCACGGGGGTTCTCATGAGCCACCCTCGGGTGACTTGGTTTTGCCGAGCCCCTGAGGGTGGTTCGGGTCCGATTTTCTAATTTTGGTGTTTTAAAGTCGATTCCGTTGATCCGAGTCTGATTTGGTTCGGAGTTGTCGGTTTCATTGATTCGGAGCTTCGCGGTTGGGTTTATTCCGTCGTTCACACGTGATTCGCCGCTTCTTTGGCTTGCGTGCTTAGCCGACTCGCTTCATGCGTTCCGTTGACTCGCTTCGCTAATTTGGACGCTTTATCGATTAGCTTTATGCGTTCGTCAATTAAACTTTATCGTGTCATTAAGCTTCATTTGTTGTCGCGTTGTCGACGGTTCGTCGTTATATCGTCGGATGGCTCGTTAATCGCCAACTCATTGTCACAAGCTATGTTCGGGGTCATATAGGCAATTTTCGACGCCTACAGACGGGTTGGTCGACACCTTGCGAGTTCGACTCAAAGCGATGAAATTCGACCTCTTCGAATGCAACGACTCCATGGATGACCCACTCGACCGGTTGGTCGACACCTTGCGAGTTCGACTCAAAAGGCGGTACTACTCGACATGCCACCTAGGATAGGAAGACGACACCGTGCCTCGAGCCTCCCGCTGGTGATGAGTCGTCACCGCATTGAATACAACATCAGTGCCATCAATTATCTAAGCTCATAGATCTTTAAGACACATCGTACCACGTGCCCCCTGTCACTTCGCATTGAATACCAACACGACTCCATCCATTCAGCTGGCAAAATGTGTAAAGGCGAATCTGACTCAGCCGCCGACCCGTGCTTGATCGAAGTGACCCCCATCCACTTGCCGGCCGACACCTGCAAAGCAAGAGCTGACTCAGCCGCCAGCTATCAATCGGCCAAAGTTACCAAACTACCCCCTAATCATTGCTATAAATAGGGGAGCTGTTTGTAGACAGAGGTAAGCAATTTCTAAGCAATCAAAACCTATGTTTGAGAACTATTAGTGATCTTTAACTGATTTCCCCACTCAAGAACATAAAACTAACTTGATCGTCGGAGGAACTATCGGGGAACCCAACCCCATCCTCTCACGAGTTTTTCATGTGTGCTGTTGACATCAGCGAGTCTCAGAACCAAACATGTGGAGAAGTTAGCGGACCCTAATAATCTGACAACCCGTAACATTTTGACTGTGTGATCCATAGCATCAACACTCCCTACATGTAATTTGAAAATAACTAAACTTTTTTTTAAAAGAAAAATTTCAGATCTTGTCATTTATCATTTACATGCAATATATCCTCTCTTAAATTTTGGTTTTTCCCCTCAATGAAATTTTAGTTATTTGCAAATAACATCTAGAGGGGTACATGAGAAAAGTTCAAAGTTCAGGAGGAGTTTGTGAGACAGCCCAAAGTTCAAGGGGGGTTATGTAAAGATAAATAAAGTTCATGAGTATTATGTGCAACACTCCCTATAGCTAGTGGTTATGTGAAATTAACCCGTAAAACATTTGCAGCCTAGCGTAGAAGTTGTAAATACGCTGAGAGAGATTAGGGGTTATGTGAAATTAACCCAGAAAACATTGGTTGTAGTCTTGTAGAGGAAGTCAAACAAAGCCGAGAGATTATTAGAAGGCAATTGTATACATCTTTTACATATTGTCCTTAAATTTTAACCTCGAGAGTAATTTGCTATGAAGAATCTATTCAGATATCCCCTATTGTCCCTAGCTCGCTGAAAAAAAGACTATATTACTACCCAAATTTACTTTCTTAAGTTTCGCTATAAGAGATTAATAGTACCATAGATACGCAATGTGCATGTTTGGCAAGTTACTTATTTTAACTTACTAGGTTTTATGCATGTATAATGCACGTGGTTAAATACCATGGTTAAGTATTTTAATTTATTTTCTTACTAAAATTTGTTCCTCGGTTCCACTTTGATAGTTTTTGCTCATTTGTGTCTCTAAACTTTAGCATTGTAATTATTTATTTTCTTTGATATTTGTTTGAATGGGCTACACCAAATTTAAATTTTCATGTTGATAATTGAATTGACAGAAACAAATGTAATCCAAAGCCAATTTGAATTTTCATGTTATTTGGAGCTTGACTTGAGAAAGTATAGTGTTGCTAATGTGAAAAATACTTGAAAAAATATCGTTATAAAATGAAGACAAATAATTAAGCCAATAAGTCAAGATGATTGATTAAAAGTGGGCTAGAATGAAACTAAAGAGAATATGAAGTTTGTTCCTAATCATCGATAGAGTTCATAAACAATCATAAAATAAAGATTAATGCTAACTCTAATATACTTTTATATAATAAAATAATCCACATAAGCATATAAAAGTACTAAAAAAGTTCATGAAATTCCTTTAGATTCCTAATTTTACTCAAAAAATTGAACTACTCTATAAAATATACGAAAATGATCTTTTATTCTTTTGTTTCAAAAATTAAATTTCATTACTTAAATAAGGTTAGAGTTACCTCTTTTCTCAAGAATGAATTCTTTTGTTGTGCATCCAATAAGAGTTTCTACTGGTCAAATAATAATTTTAATAAGAATTTTAGTAATGAAATATGTTACCTTCATAAAGATCTTGAAATCTAATAGTATTATTACATGTTATCTTTGATCGTGTCTTCAAAAATAGATCTTTTGTTGGCAGTCATATCCCTAGATAAAATTACATGCAAAGTCATGCCATCAGATAGGAAAAAGAAAAATGTCGATTTTAAATTTTTTAATACTTATGCTATTGTAAATAAGTATCATGTGTATATTTTTTGTCATTTATAGTGATTTCCTCCTCTTATCCGGCTTGTTATAACTCGCAACATAGTTGATCAATGGCTTCACTTTAGTTTCTATACAATATTATTTGTATGTAAATTTGTATTAAGTTTATGATTCCTTTAGTATTTGAAGAATAAAGTATGAAAATTTATAAATACTTACTAATTTTTTCTTATATCTTCCATGGAGAATACTTTTTGATGGGGACAAAGTTGTTCAATATATTCTTTAAGGGAACTTAGTTGGTGCTTCTTTGATAAATATGCATTTTGTCAATGTCAGCTTTAAGTGATTCATGAACGCTTCAATTTTGATTTATTTCCTTCACTTCTCCATTTAAAATGAAAACAGCTTGATCCTTTTAAAGAATATCTCTGAATTTTCTCGATAGTTTATCTACATAACTCATTGTATTTTTTACCCTATAAATATTATTAACTTTAGAGATCAATGTTTATACATTATAATCAATTAATGATAAGATATTATATTATATTATTTTATCAGTTTTATGTAATTTAGTCTTCTATCAATTAATGTTAAATAAATTATATGCAGTTCCTTAATTTATACAGTTGACGCATTTTTAATCTATCATATATTTTTAAATTTTTATTCATTAACTGGATGTTTTTATCTATTGTTATTGTTATTTTTACCAAAGATTAATTTAAACTACTTTTAGATGTGAAATGAGATAGTAAACTTTAAATTGGAAGCTAAATTTATATATCTTAATGAAAGAATATCAAACAATTACTCTTTTCTTTGCCAATTTTAGAAATTTTAGCCTTTTTATTTTGAATTTTGAGAGTGTGTTATGCAAATTTGAAACTTTGATAGTGTTTCTTGAAAATTTTAAATTTTAGGTTGTGCTTGTAATTTCCATGTTTCATGTGTTAGTGGTAGGTTTTCAAATGTTAGGATATTTCTTGCAATGCTAAAATTTTGAGTGTGTTTTTATAATTATTAAAACTTTATGTTATTTTTATAAAAATTTAAATTTTAGCACCTGGATAATTTCTAGATTTGATAAAATTTTAGGTTTTTTATGATTTTTAACTTTCGAGGAAGTTTTACAATTTTGTAACTTTTGAGGTTATTTTTACAAATTTTATATTTTCAAGTGACTGATGGTAATCCCTTGAATTCATCTATGTTATGCAAATTTTAGAATTTCGTGGTGGTTTTTGTAATTTAAACTTTTGATGTTGTTTCTACAAATTTTCAAATGTTAAGGGTGTTAATTGCAAATTTTAATTTTTAGGGTGTGTTAATTTTAGATTTTATGTTTGTTGTTTTAAGTTTTGAAAAGTCAGGATGTTTTGTGTAGTTTTGAACTTTTGAGAGTATTTTGTGCAATTTTAAAACTTTTTTGATTTTCTTGTAATACTTCATGTATTATAATATATTAAATGCATATGATTTATTAATCTTATTTTTAAAATTGTTGAGCTATATGTGGTTCACATGGGATTAGTATAGAATATAATTAGTATTAAGATAGATTAAGATTTAAATAAAATATTCAAAATAGTGTTTCATGTATTTTATTAATCTTATTTTTAAAATTATTGAGCTATAGGTAGCTCACATGAGATTAGTATAAAATATAATTAGGATTAGGATAAATTAAGATTTAAATGAAATGGTTTTTATACAAAACCACCACAAAATATAGTGGCTTTCTGAAAACCACCATAAATTTTTAATTTTCATAGAACCACCACAAAATATAGTGGTTTCGAGAACCACTACAAATTTTTATTTTATAGAACCACCATGAAAATATGCACCCATAACAAAGTTCCACCAAATTATAATTTTGAGTTTATATCATACTAAACTAAATAACTATGCAACTCGAAATACCCTCATGGTGGGACTTACCAATATATTATTATATTTTCTCAAACCAACAAAATACCTCGAAAGACCATTGGATTAATCTGATGGCCGGGAGTTCCAATACGACTTCCACTATCTTCTGCTCATTCCCTACCATTATCAAAACAAACAAACAAACAAAACAAAACAAAACAAAACAAAACAAACAAACAAACAAACAAACCAAAAAATTGAAAAAAACAAAACAAAATTCCTTATGTCCCTCTAAAACTTTGTTAACTCCCCAAAAAGTTTTAATATCCTCCAAATACCTCCAATCCTCTCTAAAATTTTATCATAATGGGCATTTATGTCATTTTATACTATTATTTAAGAAAATTCGATGTAAATTATGACTTGGTGGGACTTTGTAAAAGATTCATCTTTTCATGGTGGTTCTATGAAAAGAAAATTTTTGCGGTGGTTTTTAAAAACCAAGATATTTTGTGGTTGTTTTATATAAAAACCCTAAATGAAATATTTAAAATAGTAATATATATTACTTGAAAGTTTCGAACTCATGCTCTTAAAGAGAGCATGATAAGTGAGTTTTATTCTATAAGGATCCAAAATTATGTTTGGTAAATATTACTTTTTAACTTATAAGTATTTAAAAATAAGTTAGAATTTCCCAACTTATTTTTAGTTACTTATAAGAAGATTTACTTGTTTATAGTAAAGACTACTTTGCCTTCTAATAAAATAAATAAAAATAAATAATAAATTACTTATAAGAATTTAAAAATAAGTATTAGCCAAAACTTTTTCAATGAATGCCTACTGCATTTGTCCCATACGTAACATTAGGAGATAAGAATATGTCGTCTCGTCAGTTAACGGCAATTGGAGGTCACCAGACCCACTCGCGACGCCTTTCTAGAAAGTGGGCTTGTCCAACGAACCGGTCCAAATCAATTGGACTCACGCCCCAATCCACGCTTTCTCGACGTCTGGTTCTGCATTGATAATTACTAGATTGCCATCCTCAGTTGAATGTCTTGGACCGCTTTGGCGGCCTCGAATCGAACAGCCAGCATCCCGTTTTCCTAAGCTTTGAACCACTGCATCTGTGAAGAGTTTCTTGGTTGCCTGCTTGTGGGGCCTCATTACATCCAATCTAAGACAATTTCATATATCCTCATCATTTATTTAAAAATAAACTCTAGTCTTTATAAGAAAGTCCATTTACATGGGACAGCAAATTACGCCTGCATTACGTTTCAAATCCAATAATAATAATTAATAACTAATTAATAATTAATAAATAATTAAGTACGCAGGTATACACATTCCCAGTCTGTGTACAAAATCGAAAGTATCCCCATTTTCATATTTTTTTCTGAATGGCACTTAAATATCTTATTGTTTCACCACCTTTATATTTAAATACTCTAAGTTATAAAAGTAGCATTTTAGTACCCTAAGTTGTACAACTGTGATTGGCATATTTGCCATTTGTATGTGTAGCAGATTTGATGACTTGTCTGGTTCTTAATACAGCACATGTACATGTCAAAAGAGGTAGTGATTTCTACAATTCTTTCGTCATTGATTGACTACAACTGTGATTGGCATATTTGCCATTTGTATGTGTAGCAGATTTGATGACTTGTCTGGTTCTTAATACAGCACATGTACATGTCAAAAGAGGTAGTGATTTCTACAATTCTTTCGTCATTGATTGACTACAACTGTGATTGGCATATTTGCCATTTGTATGTGTAGCAGATTTGATGACTTGTCTGGTTCTTAATACAGCACATGTACATGTCAAAAGAGGTAGTGATTTCTACAATTCTTTCGTCATTGATTGACTACAACTGTGATTGGCATATTTGCCATTTGTATGTGTAGCAGATTTGATGACTTGTCTGGTTCTTAATACAGCACATGTACATGTCAAAAGAGGTAGAAAAGAACAGAAAATTTGTGATTACTATGGGGATTCAGAGATGCAGTTCTTGAATAGGACCGCATTGATACATAGATGTATCGTCTTGCTAATATACCAGTGCATGCTAACTCCTTGGTAGATGCTCCTTTTTGTGCTGATGAAGTTGTTTCATACTATTAGCTAAATAGCAATTGCTCCTTTTCTATATTTGTCCATCTTTCTTTTTATTTTTCCCGTCTCTTTAAATATGTAGCTTACATTGTGAATTCACAAGCAACAACAACTTACTGATTAAAGTTTTATTTTTGAAAACAGTTTTCCGATCAGTAAGTGTCATTTATCTTAAAGTGGAAATAGACTTTGTTAGACTTCGTTAGCATTAAGAGCTGCTGCTTCTCACTAAATCAAAACGCTTATGAGATAAGTATATTTATTGACGAGAAAACAACTTGCAGCAATGCGCTTGTAAAGAGATGTATAAAAGGCTTATTATTTCTTGAAAGAAAAGAGAACTGAATGTTTTTCCAATACTGCAAAAGTGTAAGTTTTAATTAATAAATATAATAAATCGAAAAATCAATTGTCAGAAGTGGGATTTGAACCCACGCCCTCTCACGAGGACCAGAACTTGAGTCTGGCGCCTTAGACCACTCGGCCATCCTGACTAGTTTTCGTGATGCCTGGGATATAAAAACATTTATTTAATTACTTTGTAGGCTCAACCATGTGAATCAACCCCCACCCCCAAAGCTTTGGGGTGTTGCACATAAACCCCTGAACTTTTTATATCATATAACCCCTAAAGTTTGAGGTGTCTCACAAAACCCTCCTAACCTTTGAGCTTTTCTCATCAAACCTCCTTGTTATAACACTTCAAATTATCCAAAATTAACCAATGGTTGTAGAGTCACAAGTATCTCGATTAGAGAAATAATCTAGTTAATCTACTTCGAGAGGAACCGAACCCAGCTCGACGACCAAACGCTCCGACACGGCAAACACCCCCACTCCGCCCTCCTACCGACATCTTGCGAGGCCAACTCAAGAGGTGGTACATGCCGCCATCTCAGATTTGCTAGGCCGACTCGACAAACAACCCACTGGCCGTTCCTTTCTTCAAGATCTTATGAGACCTACTCAGGCAGTACAAGTCGACCTATTCAATGCAACGACTCCATGGATGACCCACTGACGGTGTTCGCCTTGAAAGTTGGTTCTTCGATTCTCATTGATTGTGAACTCGTTAAAGCTTTGCGCATTACAAACGAATTCAAAGAAAATAAAACTAAGTCTTTTTATAAGACCCGCTACAATGAAAATCGAAAAATAAAAATTACAACCTTCTTGAGCAAACTCGATCCGCTTATCGAATCCTCGCTGCATGGGTTCTTTGCCGGGTTTATCCGTGGACCGCCAGCTGATCCGATCCGATGAAAGATCTACACGGTAAAATGGGTTATTTCACGAAGGAAATAATAGCCTGCGAATGAAATCACCAAGCGAAATTAAAGCTCTTCTGGGATCAAAAGCAAAGTTTTGATCCGAGGAAACACGCGCGTAACTAAGATCCGATCTCGAACTTGCTAAGGGATTATCTCACGAAGGAGGATAATAGCCCAAGGGTTCGCCGAGATCTAGATCTGGTTGTCGAAGAAGATGATCGTCAAGAGCCTCCTTTCTCCCAAGTTTAGATCTGAAAGAAATCAACCCATGAGCTTCGGCTTCCAAAAATTCAGATCCTTCACAAATGAGCCCCTCCCTCTTATTTAAAGGCTTGCTGGATATGTCAGATTCGTGCCTGAGGTTCCAGCCACTTCTAAGTGGCTAGACATGGCCGAGCCACTCCACTTGGAAGTGGCTCCATAGGGTGGCTCGAATCGAGCTACCCTAGGGTTCTGGAAGCCAGCTTCCGCCGGTTCTGCTTCGCACCGAGCCACCCTCGGGTGACTTGGTTTTGCCGAGCCCCCGAGGGTGGTTCCGGGTCCGATTTTCTAATTTTTCGTGTTTTCGAGTCGATTCCGTTGATCCGAGTCGATTTGGTTCGAGTTGTCGGTTTCATTGATTCGAGCTTCGGCGGTTGGTTTATTCCGTCGTTCACCGTGATTCGCCGCTTTTTGGCTTGCGTGCTTAGCCGACTCGCTTCATGCGTTCCGCTGACTCCGCTAATTTGGACGCTTTATCGATTAGCTTTATGCGCTTGGCCATTGGCGCGCAGCGCCGCTTCATTTGTTGTCGCGTTGTCGACGGTTCGCCGTTATATCGCCGGATGGCTCGTTAATCGCCAACTCATTGTCACAAGCTATGTTCGGGTCATATAGGCAATTTTCGACGCCATGTGACGGGTTGGTCGACACCTTGCGAAGTTCGACTCAAAAGGCGGTAATGAGTCGACCTCTTCGAATGCAACGACTCCATGGATGACCCACTGACCGTTGGTCGACACCTTGCGAAGTTCGACTCAAAAGGCGGTACTACTCGACATGCCACCTAGGATAGGAAGACGACACCGCGGCTCGAGCCTCCCACCGGTGATGAGAGTCACACCGCATTGAATACAACATCAGTGCCATCAATTATCTAAGCTCATAGATCTTTAAGACACATCGTACCATCGTACTGGCCACTTCGCATTGAATACCAACACGACTCCATCCATTCACCGGCAAAATGTGTAAAGGCGACCGACTCACCACGAATTGTGCTTGATCGAAGTGACCCCATCCACTTGCCGCCGACACTTAGCAAGAGCGACTCACCAAAGCCTATCAATCGGCCAAAGTTACCAAACTACCCCTAATCATTGCTATAAATAGGGAGCCGTTTGTAGACGTGAGGTAAGCAATTTCTAAGCAATCAAAACCTATGTTTGAGAACTATTAGTGATCTTTAACTGATTTCCCCACTCAAGAACATAAAACTAACTTGATCGTCGGAGGAACTATCGGGGAACCCAACCCCATCCTCTCACGAGTTTTTCATGTGTGCTGTTGACATCAGCGAGTCTCAGAACCAAACATGTGGAGAAGTTAGCGGACCCTAATAATCTGACAACCCGTAACATTTTGACTGTGTGATCCATAGCATCAACACTCCCTACATGTAATTTGAAAATAACTAAACTTTTTTTTAAAAGAAAAAATTTCAGATCTTGTCATTTATCATTTACATGCAATATATCCTCTCTCTTAAATTTTGGTTTTTCCCCTCAATGAAATTTTAGTTATTTGCAAATAACATCTAGAGGGGTACATGAGAAAAGTTCAAAGTTCAGGAGGAGTTTGTGAGACGTTTCAAAGTTCAAGGGGTTATGTAAAGATAAATAAAGTTCATGAGTATTATGTGCAACACTCCTATAGCTAGGTGGTTATGTGAAATTAACCCAGAAAACATTGGTTGCAGTCTAGCAGAAGAAGTTGTAAATACGCCAGAGAGATTAGGGGGGTTATGTGAAATTAACCCAGAAAACATTGGTTGTAGTCTTGTAGAGGAAGCTGTAAACAGGCCAGAGAGATTATTAGAAGGCAATTGTATACATCTTTTTACATATTGTCCTTAAATTTTAACCTGAGAGTAATTTCGCTATGAAGAATCTATTCAGATATCCCCTCTATTGTCCCTAGCTCGCTGAAAAAAAAAGACTATATTACTACCCAAATTTACTTTCTTAAGTTTCGCTATAAGAGATTAATAGGTACCATAGATACAGACAATGTGCATGTTTGGCAAGTTACTTATTTTAACTTACTAGGTTTTATGCATGTATAATGCACGTGGTTAAATACCATGGTTAAGTATTTTTAATTTATTTTCTTACTAAAATTTGTTCCTCGGTTCCACTTTGATAGTTTTTGCTCATTTGTGTCTCTAAACTTTAGCATTGTAATTATTTATTTTCTTTGATATTTGTTTGAATGGGCTACACCAAATTTAAATTTTCATGTTGATAATTGAATTGACAGAAACAAATGTAATCCAAAGCCAATTTGAATTTTCATGTTATTTGGAGCTTGACTTGAGAAAGTATAGTGTTGCTAATGTGAAAAATACTTGAAAAAATATCGTTATAAAATGAAGACAAATAATTAAGCCAATAAGTCAAGATGATTGATTAAAAGTGGGCTAGAATGAAACTAAAGAGAATATGAAGTTTGTTCCTAATCACCGATAGAGTTCATAAACAATCATAAAATAAAGATTAATGCTAACTCTAATATACTTTTATATAATAAAATAATCCACATAAGCATATAAAAGTACTAAAAAAGTTCATGAAATTCCCTTTTAGATTCCTAATTTTACTCAAAAAATTGAACTACTCTATAAAATATACTGAAAACAGATCTTTTATTCTTTTGTTTCAAAAATTAAATTTCATTACTTAAATAAGGTTAGAGTTACCTCTTTCATTCAGAATGAATTCTTTTGTTGTGCATCCAATAAGAGTTTCTCTGCGTCAAATAATAATTTTAATAAGAATTTTAGTAATGAAATATGTTACCTTCATAAAGATCTTGAAATCTAATAGTATTATTACATGTTATCTTTGATCGTGTCTTCAAAAATAGATCTTTGTTGGCAGTCATATCCCTAGATAAAATTACATGCAAAGTCATGCCAATCGTATAGGAAAAAGAAAAATGTCGATTTTAAATTTTTTAATACTTATGCTATTGTAAATAAGTATCATGTGTATATTTTTTGTCATTTATAGTGATTTCCTCCTCTTATCCGGCTTGTTATAACTTCATAACATAGTTGATCAATGGCTTCACTTTAGTTTCTATACAATATTATTTGTATGTAAATTTGTATTAAGTTTATGATTCCTTTAGTATTTGAAGAATAAAGTATGAAAATTTATAAATACTTACTAATTTTTTCTTATATCTTCCATGGAGAATACTTTTTGATGGGGACAAAGTTGTTCAATATATTCTTTAAGGGAACTTAGTTGGTGCTTCTTTGATAAATATGCATTTTGTCAATGTCAGTTTAAGTGATTCATGAACGTTTCAATTTTTGATTTATTTCCTTCACTTCTCCATTTAAAATGAAAACAAATTTGATCCTTTTAAAGAATATCTCTGAATTTTCTCGATAGTTTATCTACATAACTCATTGTATTTTTTACCCTATAAATATTATTAACTTTAGAGATCAATGTTTATACATTATAATCAATTAATGATAAGATATTATATTATATTATTTTATCGTTTTATGTAATTTAGTCTTCTATCAATTAATGTTAAATAAATTATATGCAGTTCCTTAATTTATACGTGACGTTAATTTTAATCTATCATATATTTTTAAATTTTTATTCATTAACTGGATGTTTTTATCTATTGTTATTGTTATTTTTTACCAAAGATTAATTTAAACTACTTTTAGATGCTGAAATGAGATAGTAAACTTTAAATTGAAGCTAAATTTATATATCTTAATGAAAGAATATCAAACAATTACTCTTTTCTTTGCCAATTTTAGAAATTTTAGCCTTTTTATTTTGAATTTTGAGAGTGTGTTATGCAAATTTGAAACTTTGATAGTGTTTCTTGAAAATTTTAAATTTTAGGTTGGTGCTTGTAATTTCCATGTTTCATGTGTTAGTGGTAGGTTTTCAAATGTTAGGATATTTCTTGCAATGCTAAAATTTTGAGTGTGTTTTTATAATTATTAAAACTTTATGTTATTTTTATAAAATTTAAATTTTTAAAATCACCGATAATTTCTAGATTTGATAAAATTTTAGGGTTTTTATGATTTTAACTTTCGAGGAAGTTTTACAATTTTGTAACTTTTTGAGGTTATTTTTACAAATTTTATATTTTCAAGTGACTGATGGTAATCCCTTGAATTCATCTATGTTATGCAAATTTTAGAATTTCAGTGGTTTTTTGTAATTTAAACTTTTGATGTTGTTTCTACAAATTTTCAAATGTTAAGGGTGTTAATTGCAAATTTTAATTTTTAGGGTGCTGTTAATTTTAGATTTTATGTTTGTTGTTTTAAGTTTTGAAAAGTCAGGATGTTTTGTGTAGTTTTGAACTTTTGAGAGTATTTTGTGCAATTTTTAAAACTTTTTGATTTTCTTGTAATACTTCATGTATTATAATATATTAGCTGCATATGATTTATTAATCTTATTTTTAAAATTGTTGAGCTATATGTGGTTCACATGGGATTAGTATAGAATATAATTAGTATTAAGATAGATTAAGATTTAAATAAAATATTCAAAATAGTGTTTCATGTATTTTATTAATCTTATTTTTAAAATTATTGAGCTATAGGTAGCTCACATGAGATTAGTATAAAATATAATTAGGATTAGGATAAATTAAGATTTAAATGAAATGGTTTTTATACAAAACCACCACAAAATATAGTGGCTTTTCTAAAACCACCATAAATTTTTAATTTTCATAGAACCACCACAAAATATAGTGGTTTCTGAGAACCACTACAAATTTTTATTTTTATAGAACCACCATGAAAATATGCACCCATAACAAAGTTCCACCAAATTATAATTTTGAGTTTATATCATACTAAACTAAATACTATGCTAAATCCCTAAATACCCTCATGGTGGGACTTACCAATATATTATTATATTTTCAAACAAAATAAATCGCGAAAACCGCCGATGACCTGGATGGTGGGGAGGTTCCAATATGACTCCCACTATCTTCTGTTCGATTCCCTGGTCGCCTCATTATCAAAACAAACAAACAAACAAACAAACAAACAAACAAACAAACAAAACAAACAAACAAACAAACAAACCAAAAATTGAAAAAACAAAACAAAATTCCTTATGTCCCTCTAAAACTTTGTTAACTCCCTCAAAAAGTTTTAATATCCTCCAAATACCTCCACTCATCCTCTCTAAAATTTTATCATAATGGGCATTTATGTCATTTTATACTATTATTTAAGAAAATACTTGATGTAAATTATGACTTGGTGGGACTTTGTAAAAGATTCATCTTTTCATGGTGGTTCTATGAAAAGAAAATTTTTATGGTGGTTTTTCTAAAACCAAGATATTTTGTGGTTGTTTTATATAAAAACCCTAAATGAAATATTTAAAATAGTGAAGAGTAATATTGAAACTTTTTTAACTCATGCTCTTAAAGAGAGCATGATAAGTGAGTTTTATTCTATAAGGATCCAAAATTATGTTTGGTAAATATTACTTTTTTAACTTATAAGTATTTAAAAATAAGTTAGAATTTCCCAACTTATTTTTAGTTACTTATAAGAAGATTTACTTGTTTATAGTAAAAGACTACTTTGCCTTCTAATAAAATAAATAAAAATAAATAATAAATTACTTATAAGAATTTAAAAAATAAGTATTAGCCAAAACTTTTCCAATGAATGCCTACTGCATTTGTCCCATACGTAACATTAGGAGATAAGAATATGTCGTCTCGTCAGTTAACGGCAATTGGAGGTCACCAGACCCACTCGCGACGCCTTTCTAGAAAGTGGGCTTGTCCAACGAACCGGTCCAAATCCAATTGGACTCACGCCCCAATCCACGCTTTCTCGACGTCTGGTTCTGCATTGATAATTACTAGATTGCCATCCTCAGTTGAATGTCTTGGACCGCTTTGGCGGCCTCGAATCGAACAGCCAGCATCCCGTTTTCCTAAGCTTTGAACCACTGCATCTGTGAAGAGTTTCTTGGTTGCCTGCTTGTGGGGCCTCATTACATCCAATCTAAGACAATTTCATATATCCTCATCATTTATTTAAAAATAAACTCTAGTCTTTATAAGAAAGTCCATTTACATGGGACAGCAAATTACGCCTGCATTACGTTTCAAATCCAATAATAATAATTAATAACTAATTAATAATTAATAAATAATTAAGTACGCAGGTATACACATTCCCAGTCTGTGTACAAAATCGAAAGTATCCCCATTTTCATATTTTTTTGCTGAATGGCACTTAAATATCTTATTGTTTCACCACCTTTATATTTAAATACTCTAAGTTATAAAAGTAGCATTTTAGTACCCTAAGTTGTAAAACATTAATAACTTAGTACATTTTGTTAGTCTTTATGGGAATCTTCTTAGAAATTTGTCTTGACAACTAACAAAATATGTTAAAGTACTATTTTCTTACGGTATTAAAGTACTATATTCTTACAATTTAGTGTATTAAAATACTATATTTTTTACAACTTAGAGTATTTAAGTGTAAAGGTGGTGAAACAATAGGGTAATTAAGTATCAAAATTTTACAACTTAGGATATTAACGCTATTTCTTTACAATTTAGGGTGTTAAAAGTATTATTTTTACAACTTAGACTATTTAAGTGTAAGATAGTAAAATAATAGGGTATTTAAATGCAATTTAGCCTTTTTTTCCGTCCGCGTCAACTTCACATAAGTTTTCACTTTTCTTCATTTATTAGACTAGTATAAAGCACGTGCTCTGCACGTGAAGTAGTTTTAAAATTAATAGACTTACAAAATAATGTCAAATTATTCAAATAATTAATTTTAATAATATAGTAATTTTAGTGATATATTATTTCTAAATATTACTAATAAAGTATTTTAGTCACTAATATTATAAAAAATATATATATGATTAGAAAATATATTAGTAGTATTATATACTAAAACTATCTTATAAATAATTATATTAAGCAAAAAGAACCCAACTTTCCATCCTGTACATTCTTTGCAAATATGGAACTATGTGTACCTAGAAGAGAATAAAAACATAAGGAACAAAAAGAGCGGGTAATTTGCATTTCCTTCTTGGGGGATTCCTATTTGGGTTTAATGCTGTTTGGTGATGGTTTGATGCACCTCAGAATTTATAAATGACATTTTACATATGAAAGATAAGCATAACATAATTCCAATAATGTTGATGTATTTCACGTGTGATCTCTACTTCTTGATTCTTTCTCTTTCCCTCAAGGCTCGGAAGTACCATAGAAGTAACTGGAGTCAATTTATAATAAAATCTTTTTTATTGCAAGGATATTCTCTATTTCTAAATATTAGAAGTAATTCTGCTACTTTCTAGTTCATAATATTAGAAGTAATAGATTTGATCTACTTCGACTTCCAATACTTCCTATCAACCTTAATGAGAAAACAAAAAATAAATCTTCAAACCTTTGCCAATAACGTAAAGTTTCACCTTCACTTCCCAACCCCTATTCTCAACTCCCCTTCACTTTCTTTCTCCTTTCTTCACTCGTCCTACTCTCCAACCACAAACTTAATCACAGTCGTGAAAGACTCTCAACCACCAGCACATCCTCCTAAAATCAAAGATCAATTTATTGATTACATACTCTGCCTCCTTTTCTCCTATTTATTGCTTATTTTTTGATTCATGAGATTGATCTTGATGGGATGAGAGAGAGAGAGAGAGAGAGAGAGAGAGAGAGAGAGAGAGAGAGAGAGAGAGAGAGAGGATTTTATAACAGATGGAATTGAAAGACTGGATGGTTGGTCGGGCGTGGAATTTGAGAGGATTTTGAAGCAAATTATTATATAGAATTTAAGTTATTATATAGAATTTAAGAGAATAAATTGATTTTAGTTGATACTGAGAAAGTTCTCTTGAATATAGAGAGAAAAAAATGAATAGATTCACCTTGGAATTCCAAACAATTTCTTTGATTTAATTGAATTTAACAAAGAGAAAAGTGTGCTTTCTTTAGTAATTCATTACTTAAATAATAAATAACTTCACAAAACAATGGTGTTTAAATTGTATGTGTGATGGGAAAGTAATAAATGATCAAACTTAATTTATTTTTATTTTTAATATTGAGAGGATAAAATAGGAAATTAAAAGTTTTGACAACTATATTCTCTTTACAAGTAGTATAGATTAGAAAAAGAAAGATAGTAAAATAATAGGGTATTTAAATGCAATGTAGCCTCTCTTTTTTTTCCCCGTCCGCGTCAACTTCACATAAGTTTTCACTTTTATTTATTTATTAGATTAGAAAAAGGAAGAAGTTTCTCACAGCTACACGATTTCCTTAGCCCGCAATCTCATCTCAATGGCAGGCTTGTAAATAACCCAACCACTCATGTCCAACGGCTGAATGTTGCTGTATAAATGCTTTCCCAAATCTCCCCATCCAAGCAAAGCAAAGCAAAGCAGAAGTTGTTCCTCTTGTAATTCGCCTCCTCGGGTCCCATCCAGTAGCAAACAACAAAGAATTAATGGCGTCGAGATACGAAGTGGAGGTGACGATAACCTCAGCCCGAGATCTAAAGAACGTGAACTGGCGCTACGGCGATCTAAAGCCCTACGCGGTGGTGTGGGTGGACAACGCCGCCAAGTGCTCCACCAAGGTCGACGTCGAGGGTGACGTCAACCCCGTTTGGGACGAGAAGCTGAGGATCCCGCTCCCCGCCGATCGCCGCATCGAGGACTCCACCCTCTACATCGACATCGTCCAAGCCCGATCCGACGACCAGGAGGACACCAAGCCCCTCGTCGGATCCGCCCGCCTCCCCCTCCGCGAGGTCGTCGACGAGGCCGGGATCGGCGGGAAGATCACACGGACTCTGAAGCTGAAGCGTCCCTCCGGCCGCCCCCACGGCAAGCTGGAGGTCAAGGTCGCCGTCAAGGAGCCCCCCAGGTAAACACTGAGAAGGATTCATTGAATCCAATAATTACTTTCTTATTTCTAGTTGTTTATTATTTCCCTCGAAATAAAGTTATATTTGTAATTTATAAATCGATTACTAGAAATTATTTATTTATGGCTAGTATCATTTCAATTTGGGGAGAATAAATTTCATATTGTGCTGGGGTGAACTTAGGGTAACTAGGGGAATGATATCTACTTTCTCCTCTCTCATAGTCTCCTCGATCCAACCAGTGTGTAAGTGAACTATGAAATTGAATCAGTTGACATGTTTAGTCCCGAGCTCGTCTTGAGACACAAATTATCTATGCAATAGTGTTAGAGGACATCACTTGATATGCCACTTGATTTAATTGCATGAAGCTTGTCTTAAGATTTTAAAAGAAAAAGGGGAAAAAAGAAAAAAATTTATCCAATGGGGTCATAGGACACCACTAGATCTTCTACCGCCAGGTTTAGTTTCTATAAAACTTGTCCTAGTTTACTAACTATCCAGTAGTGCTATAGAACACCGCTAGATGTAACATTAATCTGGTTTATTTCCAGGTACTACGATCCCTATGCGCCGCCCTATGGACAACCGACCACCGGATCCAGGGACTACCCTGCACCGCCCTATGGACAATCGACCACTGGATCCAGGGACTACCCGCCGCCACCATATGGACAGCCGCAGTATGGGTATGGACAGCCATACACCGCTGATTCCCGGGCGGGTATCCATACAGCGGTCCCCGGCCTACGGTGCTCCGCCACCTCAGCCAATGTATGGGCAGGGGTACGGGCAGCCTTCATACGGAGCGGATGCGACGGCCCTCCTCCCGTTCAGGAGGAGAAGAAGAAGTCAAAGTTTGGAATGGGGACGGGACTGGCTGTGGAGCGGCCGCAGGAGTGCTGGGAGGGCTGGCCCTGGCGGAGGGATTGGTTACGTGGAGGACAAGATCGAGGATAACGTGGCGGAGAGAGTGGAGGATGATCTTGCTTATGAGGACGGTGGCTATGATGACTTTTAATTGCAAACTTATAATTCTCATTCAGCTTCTGTAATAAATTGTTTGCGGATGAATCGATGAGTTTGATCGGGTGTCAGCGATTACATTACTCTGTTTAATGAAATTTCAGTTTCTTACATGATTGCTGGGTCTAGTTTGCAAATGTAATTTGTGGGAGGAAGGCTTTGAATCAGTTCTTCTTCAATATATGCTTGGATTATTCATTGTTACTTTTTCTTTGAATCGATTCTTCTTCATATTAATATGATTCTATGATCAAGTGATGATGGCCTGGCCTTCATCTGGTCTTGATGGGAGATATTGATGCGGGACCTATTTGACATTGAACAATTAGTTAAGTAGGCGTTAGGTTCGATCTATCTTTTTGGGTATTTTTGGGCATCAGCGGGTAGAAAGTTGGTGGATATCCTTTTTATGCTTGTTCCTTTCAAGCCAAGATAAAAAAAGAGGATAATAAGGATTTTGTTTCATCATATTGGGCGGCCAAATGCTGATAAAATAATTGATTTATGAATATGGCCAATTCATTTTCTAATCATGAATATGGTAAATATCCATATTATTTTGATAACAAAAAACGATTCACATCTATGTTCAACAAGCGTAGATGAATATCAATTGGACATATACCGCCGACAATTGAAAATGAACTCTCTTTTTAGGAGTTTTGTCGTACTTTTCAGTTTCTTCTTCCTTTTCATAAAATTATCCTCTTACCAGTGACCACTTTATTCTTTTTTTTCCTTTTAGAAAATTGCCGGGTCTAGTAACTAACCACTTTGTCATATTTATTTGTACATATTTAAGGCAAATGGAAATAATACTAAATAGCTGAAGTTTACGTTTCATTCTTATTCCTACTAATCTTTTAGATTTGTGGTGCATTCAATCTAATCATTAACGTGGACTGTTGTGACTACCAAGCTAATAAGATGTTTTAGGAATGATTTGACTTACAATATGACTAACATGTAACCTAAATTTGTATCTCTGTTAAAAATGTATCTTTCATGCAATGAGATATAACGCATGGTTTTATTTCTTGACATCTTGACTGTAAATTACATCAATGAATTATGCTTCTCTCTCAAAAAAGAAAAGAAAGATACTAAAATTGGATAAAGTATGTTGTTTAAGTAGGTAAATCCATAAACTGACAAGAGATACTATAGCGGGGAAACTTAAAAAGGGAGCAATTTCTCTTCATGATTTTTACCTTTAAAAATTTGAGGGTGGCACATCTAACATTTACGCAATAGACCAATGTCCAAAATTGGGAAGCTCAAACGTATAGGAAGGACCAAGTTTTTCAGGACAAGAGTCCTGCCTAATTTTATCGACACGGAACACAACAAAAGATGAAGTACGAAATGTTGATAGATAAAGCTTAACATTGAGAGGAAGTGAACGGAAATAGATAAACCTACATATTGTATAATTTATAAGACATGCAAAGTTCGGAAAGTAGAGATGAGTTATGAATAATATCTGTTGTTGTCAAACACTTTTCTGTTGTATGTATATATATATATATATATATATATATATATATATATATATATATATATATATATATATATATATATATATATATATATATATATATATGAACGGAAATAGATAAACCTACATATTGCATAATTTATAAGACATGCAAAATTCGGAAAGTAGAGATGAGTTATGAATAATATATGTTGTTGTCAAACAATTTTCCTAATTTTGCTTGTCTTATAAATTATGCAATATGTAGGTTTATCTATTTCGTTGTTTTATATATATATATCAAGTCAATCGAAAGATCATAGTGACTATACAATCCCATATTGTTTCTTGATTGAGTGAAATGTTTGATATCGGTCAATGATGTCAAAGGTCCAATACTGATGCAGATAATAAAATTATTAGTAATCAAAAGATCTCAGAAATACTCTATTAGTAAGGACTAAATTATAAACTAAATTGAAAAGTCACTTTCTTTTATTCAACCACTTATCGACAATGGTGGAGCTAGAATTTTATCTTAGTGATGTTCCCATATAACTTATTATAGTTATATTTGAAATCTATAATATTAGTTTAACTAATTATCCTTCTAGTGGTGTCCTACCCTATTCTCACCGATGCTCTAAACAAGAATATGAGTAAAAGTAAATAAAAGTACATATAATGTAGAAATCTAGTGGTGTTATGTAACACCACTAGACACTATGTAAGCTAGCATCTTGCTCCTTGATCAAGGCACCGTTTGGCAACAAAAATAGTGTCTTATCTAAGAGATTGTGTCTTATTGACTTGGTCAATAAGCTAGTAAAGTCGTTTGGTGACAAAAATAGGAGGAGATTATTTTGGAGATTATATCTTTGCAAGTAGCTTTTGTATTTTGAAAGGAGTCACAAATTTTTTCCGCTTTTGCCCCTAATAATTCTAATTTTATATCAATAATATTGCATGTCCTTTTAGTCATTTAACAAATTTCATTTTTTACTAAACAGAGCCCAAGTCACTTGTTAACACTTCGGTGATAAATTTTTTTTGGGCACTTCTTTAACTTTTATTTACTTTTTTATTGTTAGTCAATTTTTTATTTACTAATTGGGGGCACAAACCAAGCACTTGTTTTTTGAAGGTTAAGGAGAAGAGATAATTTAAACAGCAGGTGAGAGTCAGTCGAAGAGATACCTTATCGTGCACCATAGCAGCATTTTCCCCAATTTACCTTTTCCCTCTTTTTTCTTTTCCCTCTCTCTTTCATTTCTTAGCATTACAGCGATATTCTATCAATTGATTCGAAAATTTCCTTCTGAGATCCTCATATTGATCCCCTTTGCAGATGGAGAAAACCCTAGAACCATTTTAAAGTATTCCAATCAGAGCCCTAACAAATTCGAGGTATTGATTGAGCTAGGGTTCTTGGGGCGGAGATGGAGGGCCTCATGTTTTCCTCTCCCATGATCATTTCTCCAGGTATTTTGGTGTAATTTCTTCTTCTAATTGGTAAAGTTCGTTTGGTGACAAAAATAGGAGGAGATTATTTTGGAGATTATATCTTTGCAAGTAGCTTTTGTATTTTGAAAGGAGTCACAAATTTTTTCCGCTTTTGCCCCTAATAATTTAATTTTATATCAATAATATTGCATGTCCTTTTAGTCATTTAACAAATTTCATTTTTTACTAAACAGAGCCCAAGTCACTTGTTAACACTTCGGTGATAAATTTTTTTTGGGCACTTCTTTAACTTTTATTTACTTTTTTATTGTTAGTCAATTTTTTATTTACTAATTGGGGGCACAAACCAAGCACTTGTTTTTTGAAGGTTAAGGAGAAGAGATAATTTAAACAGCAGGTGAGAGTCAGTCGAAGAGATACCTTATCGTGCACCATAGCAGCATTTTCCCCAATTTTCCTTTTCCCTCTTTTTTCTTTTCCCTCTCTCTTTCATTTCTTAGCATTACAGCGATATTCTATCAATTGATTCGAAAATTTCCTTCTGAGATCCTCATATTGATCCCCTTTGCAGATGGAGAAAACCCTAGAACCATTTTAAAGTATTCCAATCAGAGCCCTAACAAATTCGAGGTATTGATTGAGCTAGGGTTCTTGGGGCGGAGATGGAGGGCCTCATGTTTTCCTCTCCCATGATCATTTCTCCAGGTATTTTGGTGTAATTTCTTCTTCTAATTGGTAAAGTTCGTTTCTTTCTTCTTGCTCTTTGATCTATGAATGCAATTTAGATTCTATTCTACGTTCTGCTGTTATTTGTCGGCGCATTTGTCTTTGCTGATGCACGTTCTTTTTTATTCTTCTGGAAAGACTAGAAGAGTGAAGCCACATGTTGCAGTGATTTGAAGGTAGACGTTAAGACTGAACCAAGCATCATTTAATCTAAAACGTTGGTTGTAAGTAGTTAAAAACAAATTAAGCACCCGGCGATGTAATCCTATTTGGTTGCTTAACTACCCATGCAAGTAATAATAGTCTGAGCTTGAAATAATAAGTTGACCCAGAAACACTAAATATGTGAATATTGGAAAGGCTCGCTTATTACTCAGAATTAGTTCAAGTCAAAGTTCATAATTCAGTTTCGTACATAATGATATATATAGGCAATCAGACATCATGCGAGTTGACAATCATGTTAAACTACTGATTCCTTGTTCATAATCTTGGTTATATAGATAAGTGAATGAGCTATGCTCATGTTGGGTTTTAGAAGGTTTAGGTGAATCATAATAATCTTCAGTAGGCATCCTCGAAATCATAGTTGATAGTTATGTGACAGGACTTTGAGGACGCCGATGATTATGCTTTCATCAAGTTAGTTTTACAATCCAGCAAAGTAATTAGAATCAGGCTGAAGTAGTCAATTTGCCATTTGCCATCAAACTTGAAGATTCAGAGGTTATGAATAAATTGGAGATGAGCACCGAGGAATGTGGTATCCACTAATTGACCTATTTACGGACATCTTGTGTTCAGCTCAATGAATTGGGCTCAATTTTCAGATTGATTTAAGCTTTTAACCAGTGTTTTCAAAGGCGCGTGCATACCTGCGCCTCATGCGCCTTGCGATGCAGGGCAATGGCGTAGCGCCCCACATCTGATGCAGCAGCGCCTTTTACGCCTCGCAAGTGACCTGGCGCATGCTAGGCATAGCAACATATAGTTTTGTTCTTTAACATTTCAATCATGCCTTTATACCTGATAACTCATACCCTAAAAGCAAAATAAAACCATTTGGCCTTTCTAGTAGCCCGATTGAGGATCATAAGTTCGCTTCAATATTAGTCTTGATTTGACTTTTGATTTGAAAATTTATGAACTTCGCTCTTTGTTGGATGTATAAGCATAAGAAATTAAGACCTTATTTTGTGATTTCATAGTAGATATTGTTTATCTTGACATATTTTTTATGTGAAAATATATGAACATGCTCTTTTGTGCTTGATAACTATCTTGAAAATTATGTGTGTTGTGTGCGCCTCGCTTCACTTGAAATTTCGCATCGCGTGCTTACCAGCGCGTAATGTAAAAAGAGACTTTGCGCCCCACATTTCGCCTTGCGCATTGATAACATTGCTTTTAACTAGCATCTTCAAACTCATAAAAAAATGCTTCAGTAATAAGAACTTGGTTGGAAGCAATTAAGAAAGAGTATGATAATGATTAACTTAGTGGAGAGTTCTTATGATAATGAATAACTTAGTAGAGAGATATAGCCCTAGAACTAAAGTAAAACATAAGATTCATGTAGCTGATCCAGAAATTTGAGATATAGGCTTGTTGTTGTTGGTAGGTGTTGTAGATTATACCTTTTGATTAATTATTTCATGGTGACATCTAATCAGGACACAGGCGCATAAACACATGCATGAAATTGCCAGTAAACCAGAAATTACCATCACAAATCTTGTGAGTGCCTGTTTGGTGGTATTTGCAAATTTCTGATGTTGAAGGATATTTGACAAATAAATCAACATTGTCCCTATACACTGTCCCTGTAACATCTAGAGAATCAACTGTCATGTTTTCTCTTTAAGAATCCATGTTAATTTATGTCAGTACTGCAGCCTATATATTGTAGAAGCCACAGAAAATTATTTTATTTAGCATTCCTTTTTTAACTTAATCTTTGACGGTTCTTTGATTATGATTATTTGATAAATATAGTCACCTTATTATCTAACTGATCCTTCCTTGCAGTTGATGTGGAACCTCGTATGGAGGATGTTGATGAAATGATAGAAAATTCAGTTGCACGGGAACTATTTGCTTGTGAAGGAGAAGTCTTTGAACCATATGAAGGTATGGAATTTGACTCCGAAGAGGCTGCTAGGGCATTTTACAATGCATATGCTGCTCAGGTTGGTTTTAAAGTACGTGTCAGTTCATTCATTCGATCAAAACGTGACAAAACAATTATCTCTAGGCAACTTGTCTGTTCTAGAGAAGGTTTTCGTTCAGCTAAAGAGTCAAATGAAGAAGGAAAAAGTAAGCGTCCTCGAATGATAACCAGGGTGGGATGTAGAGCTATGATTATGGTGAAGAAGCAAGTTTCTGGGAAATGGATAGTTTCCAAATGTGAGAAAATTCATAATCATTTACTTGGGACACAGGGGAAAGTAGTAATGCTGGGTTATGATCCCTATGCACGTGAAGGTGAAGTAATTGAAAACCCTATCCCACGGGATTCCCATTTTTACAACAGAATGATGGATAATCCTCTTGAAATGGTAATTGTTCCACCTGAAGGGGAACCAGATCTTGAGCCACATGAAGGTATGGAATTCGAGTCTGAACAGGAAGCACAAACATTCTACAAGGAATATGCTAAGCGTGTTGGATTCAGAGCACGTGTTAGTTCTTATTACCGATCAAAGCGTGACAATTCCATTATTTCGCGGTTGATTGTATGTTCTAAAGAAGGTTTTCGTGCAAAGAAAGATGAAAGCGGCGAAGATAAACTTCAACGGCCAAGAGCCATTACAAGAATTGGTTGCAAGGCTATGATTATGGTGAAGAGGAGAGATTCAGGAAAGTGGGTTGTTTCAAAACTAATAAAAAACCATAATCATTTACTGATTCCAAGGACAGAGTCGGATGATGAGCATTCTGAAGCTGAGGATGATGAGATGGTCGAGACAGAGAATGCATTAGTTGGTCAGGGAGATTCTATTTCAGAACCATATGAAGGCTTGGAATTTGAATCTGAAGAGGCTGCAAAAGTATTTTACTTAGCATACTCTAGACGAATAGGCTTCAACATGCGTGTTAGTACATATTATCGCTCAAAACGTGACAAGTCTATCATATCTCGGCTATTCGTATGTTCTAAAGAGGGATACTATGTGAAGAAAGATGCAGCTGCTGAAGCTAAGACTAAAAGACCTCGTGAAGCTACAAGAGTAGGCTGTAAAGCCATGCTTATGGTAAAGAAAAGTAATTCCGGGAAATGGGTTGTTTCTAAATTTGAGAAGGAACACAATCATGCACTTGGGTCGATGAGGAAAAAGAGGCGTTTACAGAAGCGAAATTTTTTTCCTGGTAATATGAAGAAATTAAAGGACAAGATTGAACTACAGCATACTGATTTGGAATCTGCGACTTCACGATACAACAGCCTTTGTCGTGAAGCCATCAAGTATGCAGAAGTCGGAGCAACGTCTGCAGACTCTTACAATGTTGCACTGCATGCTCTACGTGAGGCTGCTAGAAAGGTTGTAGCTATTAAAAAAAGTGTTGGAGCTGATCAGAAACTTGGTGGTGGTTTTAGTAATGTGGAGGAAAATGTTAATACAGGCCTTCAGGTCCACGCTGCAATTCATCAGAATTTCAACATGAGCACACATCCGTCAAATCCTCAACCAAAGCTAAGCTATGAGAGGCCTCCTCAAAAGTTAAGAATGTGCGACACATGCAAGCAACCTGGCAATCATACTGGTTGGACTTGTCCAACTGGGCAGGTAAAGACTTCGAATCTTATGATAACTCCTTGTTGTTAGCTCGTTCAATCTTGGTGGTTACACTTTGCTAATTTTGTCTTTTCTTCTAAGTCGATATTTTAACCTCGTATGTTCTGCAGGTAAGCAGAGTTTCTACAGAACCAGCAGATACTCCAATGAGCCAATCAATGAGTTAACTGACAGGTGACTGGTGCTCTTGGCACGATGTATTATAGAGGTACTTGTATTAGAAAAATATTTATTGTAGACATCACCTGTTAGGTAATACTCAATCAATCAGTATATCTAATATTATCATAGGTATATAAATGTTAACAGCCTTACTGATGGGATATTACATGGAAGCCAATTGAATCTTGGATTGTTACGTCGATGTCAAAGGCCATGCTTGATGCTTATTGTAGCATATGGAGCATTTTGTACAGTTATATGAAGGTATACACATTTATATATAAACAGCTGACTCTACATAACTGTTCTGCTAAATAAAGTCAGCAAATGGCCAAGACTCCAATTCCTGATCACTCTACAGTAAAAATGTCCTATAATAAAACATAGTTCTGACTGATTGTTAATGTATCCAACATCTTTTCAATGTTTTTATGCTGCATATATTTATGTGCTAATAATGATGCTAATAATGACCTTAGTATCCTATTATAAAGGAATTTTACTTCAAATTGCAATATCAAACAAAACTTTACCTGTTTGAAGATTTCATGCCTATTTGAGTGAACTGGGGTTAAGTTCAGCTAATTTATTCATTGGGTAATAGGGTGTAAATCGAGTGGATATGTAGCATATGAGTGTTACCATACATTTGATCTTTTATCTGATAGATATAGGTGCAAAAATTGTCTGGTTAGGTAATACTCAATCAATCAGTATATCTAATATTATCATAGGTATATAAATGTTAACAGCCTTACTGATGGGATATTACATGGAAGCCAATTGAATCTTGGATTGTTACGTCGATGTCAAAGGCCATGCTTGATGCTTATTGTAGCATATGGAGCATTTTGTACAGTTATATGAAGGTATACACATTTATATATAAACAGCTGACTCTACATAACTGTTCTGCTAAATAAAGTCAGCAAATGGCCAAGACTCCAATTCCTGATCACTCTACAGTAAAAATGTCCTATAATAAAACATAGTTCTGACTGATTGTTAATGTATCAAACATCTTTTCAATGTTTTTATGCTGCATATATTTATGTGCTAATAATGATGCTAATAATGACCTTAGTATCCTATTATAAAGGAATTTTACTTCAAATTGCAATATCAAACAAAACTTTACCTGTTTGAAGATTTCATGCCTATTTGAGTGAACTGGGGTTAAGTTCAACTAATTTATTCATTGGGTAATAGGGTGTAAATCGAGTGGATATGTAGCATATGAGTGTTACCATACATTTGATCTTTTATCTGATAGATATAGGTGCAAAAATTGTCTGGTTATGAAATTACCATTAAATATTCTTATTATTTGTGATAAGTTACATCTTCCTTTTAGGAATGCCGTAATTGTCCTTTGTACCATCACTATTTGATGCTGTTGTACATGTATAAGTTTATTGAATAATGGTATGAATTTATGATGATCGTCAATCTTTGTTCATTTTTAAAGGAAAATTTTGGTTTAAGCCCCAAGTTCATAAACATATTCGGATGAAACTCTTCACTTAAAGAAGTTACGTTGTTTACTCCTGAATCTTGAAAAATTTGGAACAGAGACTCTAGCTTATTTTACCTGTTTTGGTATTTTATGCTGAAGTACGAGATATCTGCAAATAATTGACTTGTATTTTTAAATTGACAAGTGCTACCCTCCTCCCTGAAATTAATATATTAAATTAAAGGTACCAAACATAACTGTAAATTTAATTTTAGAAAAATCGAGAGATGGGACAACGTTTATATACAATAATGCAGATAATGATTTTAGAAATAAATTTTAGAACTTAGTAATTTTTAATGTCCTTTATTCACTTGGTGGAGGTTGTGCCACATTCGTTGCCATTTGAGGAAATCCCCTCATATGACAATGATATGCATTTTTCTTTATATATATAGTACAAGTATTATACCCGTGCTCGCATGGATTGTTTTGATTTTTGGTTTATATATGATGGTTTATACACTCTTCAAATGCATTAAACTACCGTGAGGTAATAAAAGAGAAGATTGATTATATTTCTTTGTAGACTATAACTTACAAATCATCTATATTAACTAATACATTAAATGCTTATGAAGGAAGAGACAATGAAAAATCTTTTTGCTATGTTATGAGAAGAAGAGAATATATACTTTTTAATCACTTAAAATTGGTAATTTTAGTGGTAGGGTTTTCTTAGAAAAATTAAAATCTTTAGTTTGAAATGTAAAATTAGGTAGCTTAACCATCAATCCCTCTTTTATAAAGCTAAACAAAAATTTGCATTTTTAAAACCTAAAGAACGGATTATTATGATATTTGATATTTTGTAGAAAGAGTTTTAATTGGAAAAGAATATAGGTATCATTTGGTCCTCTGTGGGATAAGGGGTTGGGATTTCAATGTCCCGAGATTTTCAATCAAATCTCATGTTTGGTCCGTTGGGGATTAGGGCGCGAATGTGATTAGGACTTTCATCTAATCTCCAAAATGGATAGTAGGAAGTTCCACTAGCCCTTAGTATTAACGACATGAGACTTCCCATAACCATTATACCCTCCCACCTGATGTTTTCCTCACACTAATGATAAATTATAATAGGAAAAAAGGAATATGAGGTGGCGGCTCATTTAGTAAAATGAGCTACCCACTAATGGGTATAGTTTTTTGGCCCACCTAGTTGTCACATTCATTGAGTGTGGGGTATTGTGTAAGTGAGTGGTAGCTCACTTTACTAAATGAGGTGCTAGCTCATATTCCTTAATCCCATTATAATATTATAATATAATATGTTAAATTAGGCCATTTATAAATATGGAAAATTTTGTGGTAATGTTTGTAACTTTTGAAGCTTTTAGGAGGCTCTTTGTGGTCTTTGAAGCTGTTAAGGAACCTTTGTTAAGACGCTTATAGTTTTCCAAAGTTTTCAAGGTTTGTAATTTCAAACGAAATGGTTGTAAAAGTTTTAAGGGGCTAATTTAGAAAAAATTTCTTGGGTCATTTGTAATTTTAAAACTTTCGTGGATTTTTTATGAATTCTTTGGTGGGTGTTTGTAATTTTGAAATTTTCATGGGGTTGTTTGTAAAATTTTTTGGGAGTTGTTTGTAATATTTCAAATTTTAAGTAGGATGTCTGTTATTTTAGCAACTTTCATAGGGCTAGTTGTAAAAATTTTAGGGGATACTTGTATTTTTAAAAACTTTTAGAGGATTGTTTGTAAAATTTTAGGGGTTCTTTGTAAAATTTTAGGGGATACTTGTATTTTAAAAAAACTTTTAGAGGATTGTTTGTAAAATTTTAGGGGATACTTGTATTTTTAAAAACTTTTAGAGGATTGTTTGTAAAATTTTAGGGGTTCTTTGTAAAATTTTAGGGGATACTTGTATTTTTAAAAACTTTTAGAGGATTGTTTGTAAAATTTCAGGGAGCTATTTGTAGTTTTGAATCTTAAGGGTTTTTGCAACTTCATGAGGCAATTAGTAATTTTCAGATTTTTCTGGGTATTTGTAATTTATAAAATTTTCAAGGGTTTTTATAAAATTTTCAAGGGTTTTTATAAAATTTTTAGGAGCTATTTGTAGTTTTTCAACTTTTAAAATATTGTTTGTAGTTTTGGATTTTTAAGCATTGTTTGTAATTTTGGATTTAAAGAGGCTGTTTGTAGTTTTGGATTTTTAAGCATTGTTTGTAATTTTGAAATTTTCATGGGGTTGTTTGTAAAATTTTAGGGGTTCTTTGTAAAATTTTAGGGGATACTTGTATTTTTAAATTGACAAGTGCTACCCTCCTCCCTGAAATTAATATATTAAATTAAAGGTACCAAACATAACTGTAAATTTAATTTTAGAAAAATCGAGAGATGGGACAACGCTTATATACAATAATGCAGATAATGATTTTTAGAAATAAATTTTAGAACTTAGTAATTTTAATGTCCTTTATTCACTTGGTGGAGGTTGTGCCATTCGTTGCCATTTGAGGAAATCCCTCATATGACAATGATATGCATTTTTCTTTATATATATAGTACAAGTATTATACCGTGCTCGCATGGATTGTTTTGATTTTTGGTTTATATATGATGGTTTATACACTCTTCAAATGCATTAAACTACCGTGAGGTAATAAAAGAGAAGATTGATTATATTTCTTTGTAGACTATAACTTACAAATCATCTATATTAACTAATACATTAAATGCTTATGAAGGAAGAGACAATGAAAAATCTTTTTGCTATGTTATGAGAAGAAGAGAATATATACTTTTTAATCACTTAAAATTGGTAATTTTAGTGGTAGGGTTTTCTTAGAAAAATTAAAATCTTTAGTTTGAAATGTAAAATTAGGTAGCTTAACCATCAATCCCTCTTTTATAAAGCTAAACAAAAATTTGCGATTTTAAAACCTAAAGAACAGATTATTATGATATTTGATATTTTGTAGAAAGAGTTTTAATTGGAAAAGAATATAGGTATCATTTGGTCCTCTGTGGGATAAGGGGTTGGGATTTCAATGTCCCGAGATTTTCAATCAAATCTCATGTTTGGTCCGTTGGGGATTAGGGCGAATGTGATTAGGACTTTCATCTAATCTCCAAAATGGATAGTAGGAAGTTCCACTAGCCCTTAGTATTAACGACATGAGACTTCCCATAACCATTATACCCTCCCACCGATGTTTTCCTCACACTAATGATAAATTATAATAGGAAAAAAGGAATATGAGGTGGCTCATTTAGTAAAATGAGCTACCCACTAATGGGTATAGTTTTTGGCACCTAGTTGTCACATTATTGAGTGTGGGGTATTGTGTAAGTGAGTGGTAGCTCACTTTACTAAATAGTCTAGCTATTTCATATTCCTTAATCCATTATAATATTATAATATAATATGTTAAATTAGGCCATTTATAAATATGGAAAATTTTGTGGTAATGTTTGTAACTTTTGAAGCTTTTAGGAGGCTCTTTGTGGTCTTTGAAGCTGTTAAGGGGCCTTTGTTAGAGTACTTATAGTTTTCAAAGTTTTCAAGGTTTGTAATTTAAAGCGAAATGGTTGTAAAAGTTTTAAGGGGCTAATTTAGAAAAAATTTCTTGGGTCATTTGTAATTTTAAAACTTTCGGGGATTTTTTATGAATTCTTTGGTGGGTGTTTGTAATTTTGAAATTTTCATGGGGTTGTTTGTAAATTTTTGGGAGTTGTTTGTAATATTTCAAAATTTTTAGCAAGGTGGTTGTTATTTTCAGTAACTATTATGGGTTAGTAGTAAAATTTTTAAAGGGTTATTTGTAATTTTGAAACCTTTTAGTCAGGTTGTAAAATTTTAGGGGTTCTTTGTAAAATTTTAGGGGATACTTGTATTTTTAAAAACTTTTAGAGGATTGTTTGTAATGTTTGAATCTTTTAGGATTGTTTGTCATTTTAAATTTAAAGGGGCAGTTTATAATTTTCTGAATATTATCGTTGTTTGTAGTTTTGGATTATTCAGGGGTTTATTTGTAGTTTTTGAATCTTAAGGGTTTTTGCAACTTCATGAGGCAATTAGTAATTTTCAGATTTTTCTGGGGTATTTGTAATTTATAAAATTTTCAAGGGTTTTTATAAAATTTTAGGAGCTATTTGTAATATTTCAAATTTTAAGTAGGATGTCTGTTATTTTAGCAACTTTCATAGGGCTAGTTGTAAAATTTTAAATGGCTATTTTATAATTTTCAAGGGATTTTGTAATTTTAGCAACATTCAAGGGTATAGATGTAAAACTTTCAGGGGATTGTTTGTAAAATTTCAGGAGCTATTTGTAGTTTTTCAACTTTTAAAATATTGTTTGTAGTTTTGGATTTTAAGCATTGTTTGTAATTTTGGATTTTCAGCAGGCAGTTTATACTTTTCTAAGTTTTATGTATTTAAAGTTATTGGATTTTTCAATGGTTTATTTGTATTTTTGTATCGTAATGGATTGTTTGCAGTTTTTGATTTTTCACGGGCTTATTTGAATTTTTAGATTTTTCAAGAAGTTATTTATAATTTTTGGATCTCAAGGGTTATTTGTAATTTTGGATTTAAAGAGGCTGTTTGTAGTTTTAAATTTTGAATGGGACAATTGATAAATTTATAATCTCGAAGAACCCTTTATATGAAGGAGGTCTTTGATTATTAGGAATTTTCTAATTAAGGATAGTTTTAATTTGATGAGAATTCTTAGTTGAAGATAGGAATTGGAAGGAAGAGTTTGATTATTAGAATTTTCTAAGTATGCATAATTTTAATTTGATGAAAATTCTTAGATAAAGATAGGATTACATGTCCACATGTCAGTTATTGATAGGATAGAGGGACACGTGGCAATTCTTTTGACACATAGCATGTTTTTGTGCCTTTAATAGTAGTTCACTAATTTCTCTTTATATATAAGGGATAGATTTTGATTTTGATGATACCATACTACCATAGTACTTATTGCTATATAATGAAAAATATCATTTTCTTGCTTAAGCTAAGGAAAAAAAAAAAAAAAAATAAAAACATTTTAAAGGAGGAAACAATACAATATTGAAGAGACATAAATGCTTCTTCAGATTATATTTTAGTGTCATCTTTTTCCAATGTTTTTACCTTACCAAATCTTTTGGCATATCAGAAAGCTTCATATGGTGGGATTAACTTCACAGAATCACAAGGAAAGAAAGAGGCAGGGGTGAGGTTCCTCGAAGATTTTCGATGGTCGTATTCTTTTCTTTCCTCTATTCGAGTAAAGGTTAAGTCTTGGGCTGGAGATTGTATGAGTACATTTGGGAGAAAGCGAGTCATATATTTTAACTAAAACTATGAGTATGTACGTATATGTATAAATTCAGTGTTTTAACAAAGAAATATAGGTACAATAAGCTGGATGATCTTTTTCCAAATTCTTTGGGACTTAGGGTTATACCACCAACTTCTTTGGGTAGGTACATAGTCCAAATTGGTTTACAAATTAGGGGATTAAATCATTTTTTTCTTTTTAATAAAATGAATGTAATATCAAAGGCATTCAGTTAGATGGCGTGCATGAGAACACTGTTAATTTTCTGTTATTATTTGTTTTATCTGTCCATGATTATAGCATTATTATCTTTTGGTTGTCTATGTTGATGATCCTATAATGTAGAATGTAGCACATGAACAGCTTAGTGTTTATCAAAATAGCTTACTTCTCTGTAGATACTCTCTCCATTTATATTAAAGGTTTATTTTCACTTTGGTACCCTAAGTTTACCTTTGTTTAACTTTGATACCCTAAAGTTTTCTGTAGACACTTTGATACCCCAAAAGCTAAATAATGGGTAAACTGTAGGGCGCCAAAGTGAAAATAAGCCTAAAAATACTGGTATGAAAGAAAACAGGTAATAGACGTTCTCTTGATGATGCTCCTTTTAATCTGTAAACTGTTTTGTATGTTTGTCTAACCTAAATTTGGTGCTACTTTCACTGCTTGGTGCTGCAGGTTGCTAATAAACGAAGGGATAATTTCAGGTATGATGTAGCAGTGTTGAATGTTGGATCTGGCATAAGGAAAAGTTGTTGCATGTTCCTGTCAGTAGGTATAGATCTGTACTGTGGTCCGTGGACTCTTGGTTAGTGATAGCAGAAGCGAAGCGAAGCAAAGCAAAGTAACAGACATCAGTGTGGTTAAGAGTCCGATCCTTTTTTAACTGCCTTGTCTCTTGTGTTTATTATCTCTTTCGGTGCAAAATAAATGCATTTTCCCTCATCATGGAATCTGAATGAAGCAGGGCTTCATTAGTGCTTTACCTGCCCATATTTTACAGTTGGGAGAGGGTGCAGCGGGGTAGAGTGACAATCCTATCAGAACACCCCATTATAGGGGGTGATCTGAACCTTACGATTGGACTAAAGGGGGGCATTTTGGTCATTTAAATTGGCTCAGATCCTCCTACACCGTGTGGGAGGTTCCGATAGGATTGGTGCTCAGTAGGGTAGATGGCTTTTAACGTCTGTTGATATGTACAGCAAAGACATCATCATCCTGGTCCATGCCATGTTGCGTTGGCTTGGATTCAATATCAACTATCTATATTATACTATTAGCAAGTTAAGGAAACGATGCTTAAGGGTCATCAATGAGAGCAGAGCTATTTCCATTTTCCCAAGAGACCGCTCGCCTTCCATCCAATTCAATTCATGGGCTAGAATTGGGAAACAGTAGACAGAGAACAGCAGTTGGGTTGGTAGGACCTCGTTAAGACTTGGTCACTGTTACGAGTTCATAAAATAGTTACTAGTATGGGTGTTACTGCTACTGATGTTGCTGCTAATTTTCCTCTAGTTTGAGTTGAAAATGGATAAGATATAGGCTGGCAAATAAATTATGAATCAACTCCGCCATTGATAGCTTCACATGGCCTCCAATCAATTGTTGGAAAGAATAATTTCCCCTGGCCTCAGTTGGATGGGCCTCTCAAAGCTCATTTTCCTCCATGGTAAGTTTTGTAATTTTGAAATTTTCATGGGGTTGTTTGTAAAATTTTTTGGGAGTTGTTTGTAATATTTCAAATTTTAAGTAGGATGTCATTATTTTAGCAACTTTCATAGGGCTAGTTGTAAAATTTTAAATGGCTATTTTATAATTTTTCAAGGGATTTTGTAATTTTAGCAACATTCAAGGGTATAGATGTAAAACTTTCGAGGATTTTTATGAATTCTTTGGTGGGTGTTTGTAATTTTGAAATTTTCATGGGGTTGTTTGTAAAATTTTTGGGAGTTGTTTGTAATATTTCAAAATTTTTAGCAAGGTGGTTGTTATTTTCAGTAACTATTATGGGTTAGTAGTAAAATTTTTAAAGGGTTATTTGTAATTTTGGATTTAAAGAGGTTTGTTTGTAGTTTTAAATTTTGAATGGGACAATTGATAAATTTATAATCTCGAAGAACCCTTTTATATATGAAGGAGGTCTTTGATTATTAGGAATTTTCTAATTAAGGATAGTTTTAATTTGATGAGAATTCTTAGTTGAAGATAGGAATTGGAAGGTTTGATTATTAGAATTTTCTAAGTATGCATAATTTTAATTTGATGAAAATTCTTAGATAAAGATAGGATTACATGTCCACATGTCGATTATTGATAGGATAGAGGGACACGTGCAATTCTTTTGACACATAGCATGTTTTGTGCCTTTAATAGTAGTTCACTAATTTCTCTTTATATATAAGGGATAGATTTTGATTTTGATGATACCATACTACCATAGTACTTATTGCTATATAATGAAAAATATCATTTTCTTGCTTAAGCTAAGGAAAAAAAAAAAAATAAAAAAAAAAACATTTTAAAGGAGGAAACAATACAATATTGAAGAGACATAAATGCTTCTTCAGATTATATTTTAGTGTCATCTTTTTCCAATGTTTTTACCTTACCAAATCTTTTGGCATATCAGAAAGCTTCATATGGTGGGATTAACTTCACAGAATCACAAGGGAAAGAGGCAGGGGGTGAGGTTCCTCGAAGATTTTTAGATGGTTATTCTTTCTTTCCTCTATTCGAGTAAAGGTTAAGTCTTGGGCTGGAGATTGTATGAGTACATTTGGGAGAAAGCGAGTCATATATTTTAACTAAAACTATGAGTATGTAATTATATGTATAAATTCAGTGTTTTAACAAAGAAATATAGGTACAATAAGCTGGATGATCTTTTTCCAAATTCTTTGGGACTTAGGGTTATACCACCAACTTCTTTGGGTAGGTACATAGTCCAAATTGGTTTACAAATTAGGGGATTAAATCATTTTTTTTCTTTTTTAATAATAAAATGAATGTAATATCAAAGGCATTCAGTTAGATGGCGTGCATGAGAACACTGTTAATTTTCTGTTATTATTTGTTTTATGTGTCCATGATTATAGCATTATTATCTTTTGGTTGTCTATGTTGATGATCCTATAATGTAGAATGTAGCACATGAACAGCTTAGTGTTTATCAAAATAGCTTACTTCTCTGTAGATACTCTCTCCATTTATATTAAAGGTTTATTTTCACTTTGGTACCCTAAGTTTACCCCTTTGTTTAACTTTGATACCCTAAAGTTTTCTGTAGACACTTTGATACCCCAAAAGCTAAATAATGGGTAAACTGTAGGGCGCCAAAGTGAAAATAAGCCTAAAACATACTGGTATGAAAGAAAACAGGTAATAGACGTTCTCTTGATGATGCTCCTTTTAATCTGTAAACTGTTTTGTATGTTTGTCTAACCTAAATTTGGTGCTACTTCCACTGCTTGGTGCTGCAGGTTGCTAATAAACGAAGGGATAATTTCAGGTATGATGTAGCAGTGTTGAATGTCGGATCTGGCATAAGGAAAAGTTGTTGCATGTTCCTGTCAGTAGGTATAGATCTGTACTGTGGTCCGTGGACTCTTGGTTAGTGATAGCAGAAGCGAAGCAAAGCAAAGTAACAGACATCAGTGTGGTTAAGAGTCCGATCCTTTTTTAACTGCCTTGTCTCTTGTGTTTATTATCTCTTTCGGTGCAAAATAAATGCATTTTCCCTCATCATGGAATCTGAATGAAGCAGGGCTTCATTAGTGCTTTACCTGCCCATATTTTACAGTTGGGAGAGGGTGCAGCGGGGTAGAGTGACAATCCTATCAGAACACCCCATTATAGGGGGTGATCTGAACCTTACGATTGGACTAAAGGGGGGCATTTTGGTCATTTAAATTGGCTCAGATCCTCCTACACCGTGTGGGAGGTTCGATAGGATTGGTGCTCAGTAGGGTAGATGGCTTTTAACGTCTGTTGATATGTACAGCAAAGACATCATCATCCTGGTCCATGCCATGTTGCGTTGGCTTGGATTCAATATCAACTATCTATATTATACTATTAGCAAGTTAAGGAGCGATGCTTAAGGGTCATCAATGAGAGCAGAGCTATTTCCATTTTCCCAGAGACCTTCGCCTTCCATCCAATTCAATTCATGGGCTAGAATTGGGAAACAGTAGACAGAGAACAGCAGTTGGGTTGGTAGGACCTCGTTAAGACTTGGTCACTGTTACGAGTTCATAAAATAGTTACTAGTATGGGTGTTACTGCTACTGATGTTGCTGCTAATTTTCCTCTAGTTTGAGTTGAAAATGGATAAGATATAGGCTGGCAAATAAATTATGAATCAACTCCGCCATTGATAGCTTCACATGGCCTCCAATCAATTGTTGGAAAGAATAATTTCCCCTGGCCTCAGTTGGATGGGCCTCTCAAAGCTCATTTTCCTCCATGGTAAGTTTTGTGATCTTGTTCGTGATTATGACAGAACATGCACGTCTATCAGCTTTATTTGTTTGGTACGAGTTTGTTACTTAATTCATTTTAAGCCTGATTTTATCTCTGCTAGTGTCATATCATACTGTTTGTGCTTTGTGCTTACATCCTAATTGTCTTGTGCTTGTTAGAATATAAAAATATAACCCTCACCACAACTTTGAAGTTTTGTTGTAATGGTTAGGGACTTTAAGATGGTATTAGAGCAACCGATGTACAAATCCCCGGCCACGAATTTAAAACAGATTTTCTAAAAAATCACACTATTGTGTGAGTCTAGGGGCTTGTTTGGCAAATCCTCGAAATGGGACTAGGTTTGGCCCTAGTCTCATTTTGGGGAGAAAAGTATTGTGGCAATAAGTTGGACAAGATTGACCCAACTTTCCTAGGCCAATAGTTTTTTTGTAAACCGACCCCCTTGGTTTGTAAAAGAACTAGTCTAGAACAAAACTGGGTCAGGTTTGATCCTGACCCACTTTTGTAAGGATTGCCAAATACGCCCTATGTTTTCGCCCATAAAAAGACTGCTTGACCTGTAGGGGCATGTTAGAATATACAAAATATAACCCTCAACCATTGCCACAAATTCAGAGTTTTGGTGTAACGGTTAGGGACTTTAATGGGTCAGTGAGCTTCCTCTATTGATTCTTCATAATTTTATATGGAATGTACTAAATGTGCTACAGATTGTATTGTTCTTATGCTCAAGTGGATGATGGGGTAAAGAGGTTCACATTGGAATATCGTTGTATTCGAGTTTGATTTCTTCAATTTGTTTTGAAGATTATTATATCCTCTAAGGGATTCATATCAATTATGGAGGCTAAATCAGGTTGATCATGACCATGGGTCTTTGGTAAAACAAGTCTTTAACTCGTTGGTTCGGTGCCAGCTCGAGGTTTCGATGTCGACATGATCCGAAAATCGAGATTCAATTATTATGTTGATCGTTTATTTTATAAGGGTTTGATAAATCTTCGTCGATTGGTTCGTTTCGAACGATCAGCCAGAGAGAGAAGAGAAGGATCAGACCATGGTTCGTTTTATTTAGGCGAGCTTGATAAGCACCATAAATTTAAAAAGAAAAGGCGACTTTGAACTACATAACTGAAATAGAAGTTGGAGAGCTTGACATAATATTAAGAGAGAATAAAAGCTTACAGATTTTACAATAACTGAATGGTACAACAGCTCTAATACCACTTTTCACGATCACAAATTTTCTTCTTACAAACTCTCTTCCTTACAAGTCTCTCTATTTTGATCCAATTTTCGATGATCTTCAACACGATCATCTCTATTTATAGACTTTAAGCCAGGCACACTATTATACTACAGATGGCCAGACATACTATTACACTCGGTAGCTCTGATGGCCAGGCATTACTATTACACTGGTAGACAATTTTTTACAAAGAGAGTGGCGCAGCATCTTCTACTTGATTGCCGTTGCTTCTAGAGTCTTGGTCATGGTAGCGTGGCGTTGGTCTTGGTCCCATCACACTTCAGTCTGTCTCTGGAGCAGTTTCTTGGTCAAAAGAGCGAACCGGTGGCGATGTAGCGTCGTACTCATCATTAGTTCATATTGCTCTTTTGCTTTACGGGCAATTGGAAGAGACAATGAAAAATCTTTTTGCTATGTTATGAGAAGAAGAGAATATATACTTTTTAATCACTTAAAATTGGTAATTTGAGTGGTAGGGTTTTCTTAGAAAAATTAAAATCTTTAGTTTGAAATGTAAAATTAGGTAGCTTAACCATCAATCCCTCTTTTATAAAGCTAAACAAAAATTTGCGATTTTTAAAACCTAAAGAACAGGATTATTATGATATTTGATATTTTGTAGAAAGAGTTTTAATTGGAAAAGAATATAGGTATCATTTGGTCCTCTGTGGGATAAGGGGTTGGGATTTCAATGTCCCGAGATTTTCAATCAAATCTCATGTTTGGTCCGTTGGGGATTAGGGCGCGAATGTGATTAGGACTTTCATCTAATCTCCAAAATGGATAGTAGGAAGTTCCACTAGCCCTTAGTATTAACGACATGAGACTTCCCATAACCATTATACCCTCCCACCTAATGTTTTCCTCACACTAATGATAAATTATAATAGGAAAAAAGGAATATGAGGTGGCGGCTCATTTAGTAAAATGAGCTACCCACTAATGGGTATAGTCTTTTGGCCCACCTAGTTGTCACATTCATTGAGTGTGGGGTATTGTGTAAGTGAGTGGTAGCTCACTTTACTAAATGAGGTGCTAGCTCATATTCCTTAATCCCATTATAATATTATAATATAATATGTTAAATTAGGCCATTTATAAATATGGAAAATTTTGTGGTAATGTTTGTAACTTTTGAAAGATTTTAGGAGGCTCTTTGTGGTCTTTGAAACTGTTAAGGGGCACTGTTAAGGGGCTGCTTATAGTTTTCCAAAGTTTTCAAGGTTTGTAATTTCTGAAACGAAATGGTTGTAAAAGTTTTAAGGGGGCTAATTTAGAAAAAAATTTCTTGGGTCATTTGTAATTTTTAAAACTTTCAGGGATTTTTTTATGAATTCTTTGGTGGGTGTTTGTAATTTTTGAAATTTTCATGGGGTTGTTTGTAAAATTTTTTGGGAGTTGTTTGTAATATTTCAAAATTTTTAGCAAGGTGGTTGTTATTTTCGTAACTATTATGGGTTAGTAGTAAAATTTTTAAAGGGTTATTTGTAATTTCAAACCTTTTAAGGGTCTGGTTGTAAAATTTTAGGGGTTCTTTGTAAAATTTTAGGGGATACTTGTATTTTAAAAAACTTTTAGAGGATTGTTTGTAATGTTTGAATCTTTTAGGGATTGTTTGTCATTTTAAATTTAAAGGGGCAGTTTATAATTTTCTGAATATTATCGTTGTTTGTAGTTTTGGATTATTCAGGGGTTTATTTGTAGTTTTGAATCTTAAGGGTTTTTGCAACTTCATGAGGCAATTAGTAATTTTCAGATTTTTCTGGGGTATTTGTAATTTATAAAATTTTCAAGGGTTTTATAAAATTTTTAGGGAGCTATTTGTAATATTTCAAATTTTAAGTAGGATGTCTGTTATTTTAGCAACTTTCATAGGGCTAGTTGTAAAAATTTTAAATGGCTATTTTATAATTTTCAAGGGATTTTGTAATTTTAGCAACATTCAAGGGTATAGATGTAAAACTTTCAGGGGATTGTTTGTAAAATTTCAGGGAGCTATTTGTAGTTTTTCAACTTTTAAAATATTGTTTGTAGTTTTGGATTTTTAAGCATTGTTTGTAATTTTGGATTTTCAGCAGGCAGTTTATACTTTTCTAAGTTTTATGTATTTAAAATTATTGGATTTTTCAATGGTTTATTTGTATTTTTGTATCGTAATGGATTGTTTGCAGTTTTTGATTTTTCACGGGCTTATTTGAATTTTTAGATTTTTCAAGAAGTTATTTATAATTTTTGGATCTCAAGGGTTATTTGTAATTTTGGATTTAAAGAGGCTGTTTGTAGTTTTAAATTTTGAATGGGACAATTGATAATTTTATAATCTCGAAGAACCCTTTATATATGAAGGAGGTCTTTGATTATTAGAATTTTCTAATTAAGGATAGTTTTAATTTGATGAGAATTCTTAGTTGAAGATAGGAATTGGAAGGAAGAGTTTGATTATTAGAATTTTCTAAGTATGCATAATTTTAATTTGATGAAAATTCTTAGATAAAGATAGGATTACATGTCCACATGTCAGTTATTGATAGGATAGAGGGACACGTGGCAATTCTTTTGACACATAGCATGTTTT
>CM022702.1:61354505-61411086 GCA_012295165.1 Asparagus setaceus
AGGGATAAAGCCAGCGCCTACCACGCGTTGCCGGGTAGTCTATTCCGTGACAAAAGACGAAGCCCTCATTATTCAACATCGTAGCATTAAGTCTAAGAGAGTTTCATTCTTTTAGCACAGCGTTGTGTGTAGAACGGTTTAGATAATCTACATGCTAGCCCAACTCAAGCGGTAGTTGGTAAAGGCTCATCAAACCCGTTGAGGGTGGGGGTTGGATAACCCTAAAGTCAGCCTCCTCAGCGTTGCGGTTTAGTCTTTTCCGATTGAAGAAGACAGGAGTTCGATTACAGGGCATTTTATCCGAAGCCTAAGAAGGGATAAAGTCAACGCCTCACAGCGTTGCGGTTTAGTCTTTCTCCGATTGAAGAAGACACGGTGTAGGCATAAAAATTGCTTATCTGTGTATCTTGCTACCTTAGATGTTTAATGGGAAGGGAGCATAAGGATTTGTCTAATTTTTCTATCTGATGATGGGAAGGGTTGTACATTTGAAAGGAGTGGGGGCAACCACCACCTTTACTTTGTTGCGGAGCAGGAAAAGGGTGTAAACGGTAATGGAGGATGGAAAGGAGGGGGATTAGCGTTAAAAGTTGGGGGGTGAATTGAAAACCACCGCCCATGAAACCCAATCAATGCTCCACTGCTAGCTGCTCACCACTCACCTAAGCATTCACTCCCTCACCTCCCTCTTCTGCTATTTATCCCCCCTCTCCCTCCCTCCCCGTTTCCCAACTCGAAACTCTCCTGATAACAGCCATTACTGATCTCTATTGCTCCCAAAATCTCTCACCAATGGCGCCAGCTGACAACAGTCACAATGCAGAACAAACGAAGGCTGCTACAGCGCCGGCGAAGGTGAAGGTGGTCAACACGAGCATGGTTGCCCCGAGCAAGAAGACGGAGACGGAGAGACCCGCTTCGTGCCCGTTGATCACTTTCGACGTGCCGTACATTACCTTCTACTACAACCAGAAGCTGTTGCTGTACAAAACATCAACCGACGACGAGGAATTCAGGGGCGCTGTGGAGAGAATGAAAGAGGGTCTTGCGGCTGCTCTCGACTACTTCTATCCGCTGGCGGGAAAAATTGCCAAGGATGAGGACGGGTCTCTGATCGTGGATTGCAGCGGGGAGAGCTTGGTCGGTGCTGAGGTTATTGATGCGTCTGCAGAGGATGTGTCGGTGGAGGAGCTTGCTGAGGGCGAGGCTACTGAATTGCTTCAGGAGGTGGTTCCTTACACGGGAATTATGAACCTCGAGGGCCTTCACCGTCCTCTGCTCGCTGTTCAGGTGACACTCACTAACACTTCCATACTCTGGAGTGATCTTGAGCACTCTTAGATTTAGTCCCTCTAACCATTAGACCAAAACTCTGAAGTTATGATGATGGTCGAGGATTATAGTTTTATATTAATTTTAACATGCCCCCGCAGGTTGAACGTCCTTTTTATGGGCTGAAACCTGGACTCACGCTGCGGTGTCAATTTTTAGAAAATCCGCTTAAAATTCATGGCCAGTGAGATTTGAACTTGGGTTGCTCTGATACCATCTTAAATTTAGTCACTCTAACCATTACACAAAACTCCAAAGTTATGGTGAGGGTCGAGGATTATAGCTTTATATTAATTCTAACAAGCACTTAAATTAAATTAAAAAGTAAAAAAAAACTTTAGGATCAGTAATTTCGTAATTTTGTATCACCATACAGCTAGCTTCCTACTGCATACATGCTTTTCTTCTTCTTCTTCTCTTTTTATCCTCAAGTTTCATTTGTTAAACGCTTTGTGTTTGATGATGGACGACATATGAACTCAAATTGAGGCGAATGGAGAGAGTTTTCTTTCTTTTTTTTTTTTAATGTTTTAAATTCATGAAGCTTTCTAGAAAAATATTGTTCTTCGTTTTGACTTGATTTGTTGAATCTAAGAGAAATTAATGAGGGCTTTTGAAATTACGGAATCAAAAGAACTATCAGAAGAAGCAGTGTCAGGAAACTTAATGAACATTTACAGATCAGACCCCACTCAGTTAGTGCTTGTTTGTACCGCGTCCAGAGAATCCCAGTTAGCTAAACGCTATGCCTAGCAAAATTCTGGAAGGGTTTTGTTAAGAAATCTTTCATTTTTCGGTACAATAGTTATTTCAGTGAAGAAAAGGGTAAATTTCTTAACGAAGAATTTTTTTTGGTACAATAGTTATTTCAGTTTTAGTGCTTGTACCGCGTTCAGATAATTTTGCATGCATCAAGAGTTGAGGGGTAAGTTTGTAAATATGAAAGCTATAAGGGATTAATGAAAATAGAGTAGAGATTGTGATAGACGCTCAGGATGAGTGTGAGGGTCACGTGCTGGATCTGTACCAAGTCATTTTCCTTTTTTCTAGCGATCGGGCAATTCAGAAATTTCTTGCTACTCATTGAAGACAAGGCCAAGATGCCCATCACAAAGTCACACGCCGACTAAATTAAATTTAACTATGGGGCTTTAGCACTAAATTAAATTTTAACCATGCTAATAAAGTTAAACATGGATATTAAGTGCTAAAACCTCTTAGTTGGAATTTAATTTAGTGCCACGTGTGGCTTTGTAATTGAACTGGAGCATGCCACCTTGGTGCTCCATGAGTAGGCAAGAAATTTCCCAATTCACGAGTAGTATGATGACAAAAGAGTAAGAGGAACAGTTAAAACCCCCACCCTCGAACTACCAAGGGAGGTGATCATAAATCATAAATAAATACAGGGCGAGCTTTGAGAAGAGCATTGCCCATGATTGCGGGCTTTGCTTTAATTTCACGAGAGTTTAGAGAGATGAAAGTTATAACCACAACAACACACCATATGTCGCATTTTGTCGTGTGATGTGTGTATCGCGTTGCACTTCCCTCTTTTTCTTTTTCTTCTTTGTTTTAGAACAAGGGGCTGTTTGGTTCAAATCCTAAAATTATAGGAAATGGAATCGATTAAGAATTTCAAATCCATAGCTTTTTATATATGTCTTGGAATTTCAAATTTTTTGTTTAATTCAACGTGATAATAGGAAATCAAATCTAGAATTTGTAATCACTTGATTGATTCAAACCCAAAAAAAAGAAGGAATGCAATTTCTAGAATTTTTTGTAATAAAAGAGAAATTTTTGTGTTTGGAACTGACATGGTGGGGTTTTGTTAGCTTTCTCGAGCAAATCCTATCCAAATAATAGGATTTAGCAAAATTTAAAAGTTGCGTACCTTTTGTCATTTTATGGATATCAAATCTTGACTTTTTTTTCTTTTTGAAACAAACACCAACGTATGGAATCCCAAAATTTAAAATGAGGTACTTTGTGCTCCAAGAATTTCTTCTCCACCTCAAATACCAAAATTTTGTAGAACAAACTTTGTTTGGTTCTGTATGTGGTTGAGTATGCTTCATTAGTATGAAGATATCTTTCTCGAAATTAATTAATCCCAAGCATATGGCTTGTTGGTCAAACTCGTGCATTGAGTTTGATTATGAAATTCTTGAGCACCTTGGTTATGACGCTTGATCAAATTCAGACAGTCCACGGGGATGTTGGCGGGAGAATGAAATTAATGGTATGTTTAGTTTGGTGTAGTTAAAACCTACATTAAAAATTTAAAGATCTTATTTGATTAGATGTTGTTGCAACACCAAAATAATATTATAACAATAAATTAAGTTTAAAATAGGGTGTTAGAATAACCCTCAATTTCAAGAGTGTTTTAATATAATGTGTGGAAATAACATAGTGTTGTAAAAATATTTGTTGTATCAAGAGATGTTTTTTCAGCATTATCCATTAACACAATATTAATTAATTATTAACAGTAGAGTTAGTTGGGTGGCAATTATTATTATGAGAGTAGATTCTATAATGGCGGTTTGGTTGGCAAAAGTTTTGAGGAAATCAAAGAAATGAGGAGACAAACCCATGTGGGCTTGTCTCATTTCCCACCTCTTTTGATTTTTTTGCTTTGGTTCCCACTCTCTTTCTCCCCTCTTGTTCTAATTTTTTTTATTTGCAAATAATAACATACTCTATATCTGTACACTTTCACTCCTCTTTGTCCACATACATTCTTAAGATTCAATATAGAATTTATCCTACACACCTTCTTCGTGGGATCGATATAAAAAAATGTCTTACATGTGAGACCCACCCATGTGAGAGGTAATAGTTCTTGTGGGCCCCAAAAGAAGGAAAACCCATTTCCTCCCAAAAAGTTTTGAAATAGATTTAAAAATAAGAAATGTGGACTCCACACTGTACTTTTAAGCTATTTCTTTGTTTACATTTTCTTTTCTTAACGTTTAGGGAAATAACCAAACAGGAAAAGAAAAGAAAAACGTTTGATGTCCCACTGATTTGCAGAGGTTTTCTGTCGTCTTTGCGTTTGAGCAGTAAATGGGGTTCTGCAGTAAATAGTTTCTGTCAGTACCAAGAATGTCGGCTATTAATGGGCGCTTGGGAGAGCTGCTCGCTTCCATGTCGCGTGTCCCGGAGCAATACTAATTAAACTCTGACTTACTACAATTAATATCCTCATTCAGAAATATTAAATCATGAATTAAAAAAAGTGATAACTACACACAATAATTGAGTTATGCTATTCTTGCAATGAGCCTCACTTCATTATGTTCAGGAGTATAAGGATAGTATAATTCTTGTAGCGCACTTATAATTTTTCTTCACAAATATAAGGGTTATTTGCACTTAAACATCCCCGAAGATGACATCATTTTTAATTTTCATACCTTGGAATTTTTTGTTTAAATTTTACTTCAGTGCACCCGTGTAAAGTCATTTAGGGGTATCGAAGCTTATGTTTTTCTGAAATTGCAGTATTTTTTGTGCAAAAGGACTTTGGGATATCAAGCTTAAAAATGGCATAAACTTTAGGTATTTACGTGCAAATAACCCTACATATAATAATGTTCTCTCTGATCACTTCATCTGCTCTTGTCATGATTGCATTCTGATCACATAATTGGTTAAATTGCTAAACTAAGCTTGATCCTATCAAAATGCTTTTGCGCAGTTCACAAAGCTCAAGAACGGCTTAGCACTGGGCTGCGCCTTTAACCATGCCATTATAGACGGACATTCCACCTGGCACTTCATGACTTCATGGGCCGAACTCACCCGCGGCCAGTCTACAACGATCTCCGTCCCTCCCTTCCACGACCGTACCAAAGCCCGATCCACCCGCGTCAAAGTGGACCTCCCTTCCTCCCCAAAAGCCCACGAACTCGCCGACCCAAACGGCCCACCCAAACATTTGGTCGCCAAAGTCTTCTCTTTCTCCGAACCCGCGCTCTCCCAACTCAAATCCCAAGCCAACGCCAACCTCCCTCCTGAATCCAAGCCCTTCTCCACCTTCCAGTCCCTCGGGGCCCACGTATGGCGCTCCGTTTGCCGTGCCCGTGCACTCAAGCCCGAGGACATCACCGTCTTCGCCATCTTCATGAATTGTCGCTCTCGCGTCGACCCTCCAATGCCCGAGTCCTACTTTGGAAACCTCATCCAGGCCATCTTCACTGGCACTGCGTCCGGCCTGCTGCAGGCGAGCCCGCCCGAATTCGGTACTGGGCTTCTGCAGAAGGTTATTGAGTCTCATGACGCGAAGGCGGTCAATGCGAGGTTGGATGAGTACGAGGCAAAGCCCAAGATGTTGCACTACGCCGACGCGGGGATCAACACGGTGGCGGTGGGAAGCTCGCCGAGGTTCAGGGTGTACGATGTGGAGTTCGGGTTCGGTCGTCCCGAGCGGGTGCGGAGCGGGTTGAACAATAAGTTTGATGGGGTCATGTTTCTGTACCCGGGGAGGGATGGGGGTATTGATGTGGAGCTGACTCTGGACCCTGAGGCAATGAAGAATCTGGAGAAGGATGAGCAGTTTCTTAACATTGCTGCTGCTTGAATTAATCAATGTTTCTCATTACCAGTTTGAATGTATCGTTCCGTAAAGTTTGATTCATGTTTTTCTTTCCTTTGTTTACTCTGTCTTGATTTATGTGAATGGAGCGGGGGATCAGTGTTGCTATGTATTTGTATGTTCTGAAAGGCTATATGGCCTAATATCTCTGAGTGAAGAAAATAATAATTATTGGATACAAAGGTTTTCTATTTGGCTAAATATCAGAAAATCAACCCCCTTAAGTTTAGGGGTTATCAGAAAGCCCCTTTAACTTTGAGACTTTGAAAATATCATGCAACGCTAATATCAAGGTGAGTCATGCACATCTAAATTTTGATGTTGTTGGGAGTCAAGGTGACGCCCACACCGCCGCGGAAGCTGAATTAACCCCCGAGAGTAACTAACCAACTTACAAGCAATAGCGAATACACAGATAAAATAATAAGTAAATGAGACGAGACAATAGATTTACATGTTCTAAAACTTGCTTCATTCATCGGAAAGAAGACAAATAATTTCTTATTTGACCACAAGAAATTACAAAGCTTGAAACAGAGAAGATCTCAAACTTGAGATTTCTCAAAATACCGCGTGCGATTATCTTAAAATCACCGCTCTAATCTTTCTCTCCTCAAACTTCACACAATCTCCTCACTCTCTACCTCACCACCTCTCCTATTTATAGAAGAAAGGGGGTGAGTGTGGAGGAAGAGTAGGAGGGGAGGTAGAGGTATGGGAGAGCAAGAGGGGTATGGGAGAGGCATGGAGGGGGGGGGGGGGCAAGGGAGAAGCATAGAGGGGGAGGGCATGGGGACACTCACCGTCCTGTGTTCCCCCCATGCCCCTACGTTCACAATTCTCCACCTCGTACAATATTTGATAAACCTCAAATTTTGGACGAACACCAGAAGAATACCGCGAACGCTAAACCGGGCCAATCCCAGACCAAACCAGCTGCACCATTGTACTATGGTTGCCTACGTACTCTCTGACCGGGATCAAGCTAATCATAGTTCTGCACTTCTCCATCAATACGGGTTGATATGAAGCAAGTCCAAGCAATACTTAAACTTGCTGCCTGTGAGTCTGTGACCACCTTGGTTAACATGTCCGCGGGATTCTCATTCATGTGTACCTTCATGAGAGAAATATCACCTTTCTCTATGACATCCCGCACGAAATGATACCTGACATCGATATGCTTGGTACGAGCATGATGAACTTGATTCTTCGCCAAGTGAATCGCGACTGACCGCTCGCACCACAAGTTCACGTTCTCCTGCTCAATCTCCAAATCATCTAGAAGACCCCACAACCACAATGCTTCCTTCACTCCCTCCGCCATGGCCATGTACTCGGCCTCTGTAGTAGAAAGTTGCACTGTAGCCTGCAACATCGATCGCCAACTAATCGGAGCCCCATGTATCCTGAATATATAACCAGTAGTAGATCGCCGTTTATCTAGATCGCCCGCATAATCAGAGTCCACAAACCCATCAATCTGACATGTTTCACCACTAAAATACAGACCCGTATCAACGGTACCCTTTAAGTACCTTAGGACCCACTTCACTGCTTCCCAGTGCGCCTTTCCCGGATTCGCCATGAATCTACTGACCACACTGACCGCCTGTGAAATATCTGGGCGTGTACACACCATTGCGTACATTAAGCTGCCAACTACACTAGCATAGGGAACACGCTCCATGTGCGTCTTCTCTTCCGCTGTAGTAGGAGATTGTTTACCAGAAAGCCTAAAGTGTGAAGCCAATGGAGTCACCACCGACTTAGCACTTTGCATCCCGAACCTCGCGATCACCCGCTCTATGTAGCCCTTCTGACTCAAGAACAATCGTCGGTTCGCCCGCTCTCTTCTAATCTCCATACCCAGTATTTTCTAGCAGCGCCCATGTCCTTCATCTCGAACTCTTCACCAAGTTGAGATTTCAGCCTATCTATCTCCACCCTGCTCTTAGAAGCAATAAGCATGCCATCCACATACAAAAGGAGATAGATATAATTACCTCCACGAAGCTTCCGAATGTAAACGCAACAATCATAGTCGCTTCGGGAAAACCCATGCTTCAGCATGAAGGAGTCAAATCGCTTGTACCACTATCGGGGAGATTGCTTCAATCCATACAGTGACTTCTTCAAACGGCACACATGATCCTCCTTGTCCTCAACCTTGTAGCCCTCAGGTTGATGCATGTAGATCTCTTCATCCAAGTCTCCGTGCAAGAAGGCCGTTTTAACATCGAGTTGTTCCAGCTCAAGATCACCATGAGCAACAATACTCAACAGCACCCGAATAGAAGTGTGTTTCACCACCGGAGAAAATAACTCATTGTAATCCACACCCTCTTTCTATGCAAAACCCTTAGCCACTAGCCTCGCCTTGTACCTTATACCACCGAGCTCTGAAAAATCTTTCTTTTTTTTATACACCCACTTACAACCAATAGCTTTTCTTCCTACGGGCAATGGGACCACCTCCCATGTTTGGTTCTTCGAAGAGATTCCATCTCTTCCTCCATCAGCCCAACCAACTCTCACTATCCTTGTCTGAATAGCTTCCTTGAAGGAGACCGCTCGTCCTCCTCCACCGAGTGCGATTCAACCAAATTAACCGCCCAGTGCTTCGGGGGTTGATCGACCCCGGCTTGTACATGCACGTATGCTCGCCTTGGCCTAGTGGAAGCCAAGCTATCCTCGGTTGTTGTTGTTGTAGTGCCTGTATTCTCTGCTGAACCTCCTCTGCTCAAGCTCATCATCTACCTAAATTCCCACTTGAACACGACTAGAACCTGGTTGGTCTTTAGGTTCTATTTCAATAACTTGAGACTTAGAAACCTCATCAGTCCTAACACCATCATCCTTGGGCGTCCTAGCAATCATGGATTTCTCATCAAAGGTAACATCCTGGCGATCACGAACTTGAATCTTCCGTACACCAAAGGCGATAGCCTTTCGCCTCCATATCCCAAGAATATTGCCTTCTTGGCCCTCGCGTCAAGCTTTCCCTCGTTGGCGTGATAGTAGACGGTACATCCAAAAATTCTGAGCCTATCATAATCTGCATGCTCCCCTGACCACACCCTATAAGGTGTATCACCATCCAATGTCGAATGTGGTGAACGGTTCATGATGTAACAAGTTGTAGCCACCCCTTCTGCCCACCATTCGTTGCCCAATCCAGCGTATGATCGCATACTCATTGTTTTCTCCGCAATGTTGGTTCGGTCTCACTGAACCCATTACATGGTGTTGACTCTTTCGTCGTCGAACAATTCCCTCCTAATCATAGAACTCCTTGAAAGCACCATCTGTATACTCTATACCGTTATCAGATCTCAGTGTCTTCAATTTCTTTCCCGTCCTGTTCTCAACCATTATTTTCCACTTCTTGAATGTCTCGAACACCTCATTCTTATGCTTCAGAAAATAAATCCAAGCATACCTCGAATAGTCATCTATGAGCGAGACATTATATCTGGAACCACCCTTAGAAGTTAGTGCAGCCGGACCCCAAACATCTGTGTGCACATAATCTAGTATCCCTCGCTCTTAGACTTGCTTCTCGGTGAACCACGTGTGACTTTTCATACACACAATCCTCGCAAAAATCCATGCTAGGTTCCTTGATTCTTCGCCAGACCCTCTTTACCAAGCGAACTAGACCCTTCTCGACATATGCCCAAGCCACCTATGCCATAACCGTGTGTGCTCACATGGGTCTCCACCACTTCCCGGTTCCAACGGCGCATCTCGGTCATCGTCGTTGCGAGAGAGTATATAAATTACCGTGACGAACACCGTTCATCACTACTAAGGAACCACGAATAACCTTCTTCACTCCATTTTCCGCGACAATCTTGCAATCACCGGAGTCCAATGCACCAACTAAAATGAGATTCTTCCGCAAGTCGGGAACGTACCTCACATCCGTCAAGGTTCGAACCACTCCATCATGCATCTTGATTTTGATATCACCTAGCTCCACCGTTTTACAAGCATGGTTGTTCCCCATCAATACGGTTCCACCATCAATGCCTCTGTAGGTAGTAAACCACTTCCTATTTAGACACATATGGTAAGAGCAACCAGAATCAAGTATCCACTTTCCGGAGATATCCTCGCCACCCGTGACGACATAGCACTCCTTATCGCTCCCTTCCTCTGAAACGTAGCTCGCCTCTTCTTTGCCCTCTCTTCTCTCAGTCTTGTTGTTGTTCTTCTTCCCACCTACTCTCTTGTTAGGACAATTGACTTTGAAATGCCCTAGCTCACCGCATTTGAAACACGGTCTTTCCGCAAGAGGTCTCGATTTTGATCTAGACTTTCCTCCCTTGTCTTTTCCTCGCTCATTGCTCCTTCCTCTAGCAAACAATCCCTGCGCTTGTTCTTTATTACCACCAGTAGTCATGTCACTGGTTGTACTCTTTCGAAGATCATCCGCTAGAAGCGCCGTTCTAGTCTCATCCATCGTCAGATCGTCTCCTACAAGCATCAGTGTTTGCACCAGGTTCTCATAAGACTTGGCGAGGCAGTAGTAAGCGCTGATCCCTCCTACTTTCACATCTATGTCTTTTAAGTCCGATATGATCCTATCAAACTTGTTGATGTACTCCCGGATTGACGAGCCTTCCTCCATCTTGCAAGTGTACAATTTAGATTTTAAATAGATCCGGTTCATTAGACTCTTCGTCATGAAGGTGCTCTCTAACTTTAACCACCGCTGCCGCTTGACCGTTCCCTCCCGTCCACCAAGAAAGCTACATCCCTTTCAAGGCAAAGGATGATCGGCCTTGCGTGCTTCGGATCTAGCTCTTCCCAATCCTCATCGACATGTCCTTGTGCTTCTTCTCTTTTCCTTAAAGCTTTGTGCAACTTTACGAAATCAACGAATTTTTATCGCATCCTCCAATAGAAAAATCATTCTTCCCATTGAATTTCTCGATCTCATACTTCCCAACTTTAGTTTGTTTTTGGTAGACGCCATTCTCCGCTTGTTTTAGTTAAACCGCTTCTCTCGAATTCCACACAATAGCCGAGCACCACCTCAAATCGGAGCTTTACCACCACCAATCTGATCAAGTGCTCGATACCATTGTTGGGAGTCAAGGTGGCCTTACCGTGGTGAATTAACCCAGAGTAACTAACCAACTTACAAGCAATAGCGAATACAGATAAAATAATAAGTAAATGAGGCGAGACAGCAGTTTATGTGGTTCGTGAATTTGCTACGTCCATGACACAAAATAATTTCTTATTTGACCACAAAAATTACAAAGCTTGAAGCAGAAGATCTCAAACTTGAGATCTCTCAAAATACAGCGTGTGATTATCTTAAAATCACCACTCTAATCTTTCTCTCCTCAAACTTCACACAACCTCCTCACTCTCTACCTCACTACCCCTCCTATTTATAGAAGAAAGGGGGTGAGTGTGGAGGAAGAGTAGGAGGGGAGGTAGAGGTATGGGAGGGCAAGAGGGGTATGGGAGAGGCATGGAGGGAGGGCAAGGGAGAAGCATAGAGAGGGGGCGGGGGCATGGGGACACTCACTGTCTGTGTCCCCCCCATGCCCCCCACGTTCACAGATGTCAATATAGTTATTATTCATGCATGAATGCGAGTCCAAAGAATTTTCAAACCTTGTATTTCAAGATTGTTATTTTTTCTTGCTGGGTTTTCTTGTTCTATTATCTTTTGTAAGTTACTAATCACATACTCTGCCAATGGTTAAATTTGATGTCCAGTGATTCTGTTCTTATTACTTTCTTGGAGCATATTACTGATTGCCAGTTTAAATCTTGCTCAAGGAAACTAGTGCAGTAAACATCACCTTACTATTGGGAAATGGCTCTTAAGAACTTATAAAGTTGGCTGATATTTGAGGGTTAGTTGTTTTTCTTAACACCCTAAAGGAGTCAAAGATTTCTATAAAGGGCTTTAAGGATTGAATCATCTATTATAGAGGTTTGCAACAAAATGGAGAAAGGTGCACGTGTGTTATTTTTGTTTTTTTGGTTTTTGGGGGGCCTAAAAGTTACAGTCTGCAGATTCTATTCATGTGGGAAACAAAACAACTATACTAAAATTATAATTATGATCATGTGGGCGAAGTTGATTTTTCACCAAGCACGCATACTCTTGTTGACATGTTGCATGTTACATCTGAAATTGGTGGCTTAAGTGAAGGTGAAATTGGTATGGTTTATGCAGCTTAGTGAAGAAGTTGTAAATAAATATATCCTCTCTGGCAACCAAAGTTAATAAAACACTTAATTCAGTAGCAAGTTCCAAATATTCCTCCATGTAGCAAAAATCTGAGTGTGGGGGATTGAATGCTAAAGAGAATCTTTAGGTTCAATTTTACTGATAGGTTGAAAATTGTTAAGAGTCCTGCTAGCTTTGTTCATGTATCAAATTCTAATGAAGATTTTTTTTAATCTTTTACTGTAAACTATATAGATTTGGGTTGTGCTCATAACCAACAAAAGCGCTGCAGATGGCTTCGAATCAATTGATTCTGTAACAAATATTTCTATCAGTTAACAGTAATAGGTAGTTAAGATAACTTTATTCGATAATGACATGCACTGACATAATCTGCATTTTATTAAGTGTCCTCACCTCAGATTCCTATTATCTCCACTCTACTTGTGTAATATAAATTCAGAACATTTGTGCACGTGTAAGTTTGAGCTTTGTAATGTATCTTCTTTGTTTGAGTAGATAAATCGTTATAGGGCATATCCAGCATCGATAATGGCAAAGGACATCTTGACAGAAATCCATATTTTATTATTTTTGTTGCTTTTTGGTTAATAGTAGATATGGGGTAGGGGGATAATATATGATAATGATTCGTCTCCTCTTTTCTCTGTATCAAATAATTTTCTTCTTAATTTGTTTATTTATTTATTTTCTTCTGGTTCTCTTTATTGTCCTTATTCCTGAAACAATCAGCTTCTTCGTCCGTATTAGTGTTTTCTTTCCAATTGCTCTTTCATATTTGCGTTTATTCCCACGGCTCTCTCGACATTGTCGGTGGTCCTTAGTCCACGTCTTCACCATCATCAATCAATCCTTTCCTCTCGTTTATGGTGGATAGTAAATGATTCTGCTTTCAAAATATCTCAGTAATTCATAGGTAGGAAATGTTAATAGAAATCAGGTAATTTCTGTAAACTATTACTGACTTTGAGCCAACGTCCTGAAAGGGTTGTTGCTTTTGCTTGACTTGGACCTGTGACTTTCGTATTTCCATTCCTTTATGGGAAGGTATCCTCTCTTTGTTCCTTGCTCCACTCTTTTAATTAAAATTTTTTTTTCCATCACTCTCGTGATAGCGAGAATGACGAGAAGCTAGACTTAGTGATATTTTTTTCTCGTAGAAGTGGGAATATATTTTTTTCTCTTGGTTTGGCGAGGGAACTTACCCATGATCTTGCAAACCATGGGTATCAAACCCTGCGTGGCTAAAGAGCACCCTCAACGCACAGCCTCAGAGATTTTAGAAAATTAACTTTCTGTGGATGCTCTCCAAGAAAGTTGAACTTGAGACTTTGATGTACTATTCATAGGCAACTTACCAATTCGGCTAGACCCTCTTGGGCAAAAGTGGGACTATTAGGTTGTAAGAAAACGAGCAAAAATACTTTTTAGCTTCCGAGCAAAGTGCGATAAGAATTTGTTGTTGGGAATAAACTCCCTCTCCATCGAGATCGAGCCCGCAACCTTGCAAGCCCCCCCTACCCCGAGATCCGCTGTGAAAACAATAGTGAAAATAACTTGGTGCAAAACTCAATTTAGTGGAAAATAAAGAAAACAAGATAGACGCGATTTGACACAAGAGATTTACATGGTTCGACAAAACCACCTACGCCAACAACCTAGAGCTATCCATTCTTTACTTCTTTGAGAGAATATAAGAGAATTACAATTGAATCACTCACCGACCCAAACCTGTAACCCCTTGTACACCCACTCTCAAGGTACACAAAGAACACTTTCACAAGCATTTAACGATGCTCTTTTTTACCTCTCCTTGTGTGCCCTTCTCAAGGCTCACAACCCTTTTTAAATAGCCCACAAATCTTGCCCTTCAAGCTTTACCTAACTTGCTCTCCAAGTTTTAGCCAATTTGCTCTCCAAGCTTCTCAAGACTTAGCCATTAAGTTTCTCAAAACTTGCTCACCAAGCCTCTCAAGATGGATGGACCACCAACAATCCCCCCTCCAGCCTAATTTCTGAGGAGATAACTGACACATTCACCTTGCAACTGTAGAGAACACAATAAACATCTGCTTGCTACACCACAAACAGACAAATCCGCCTCCTTGCTAAACCACAAAGAATGCCATTGGCCACCAATAAACACCAGCTACACATAGTCCGAATCCCGTAAGTGGTACTGACTTACCCTGATTTGACATATCGGTCAATCAACATGTGTAGCTTGAACAAGGCAATCTTCACCGATAGACTTTTAAAGAGGGACTCGACATGGCCTCTCCAACAATAGGATTTCTTCCATCACCATCGCCTCAACCACGAGGACATGATACCGTCTCAACACCCGAGGCATCCTAAAAAGCTTTTTCATCATGGGCACTTTTGTTCGCGAGGAAGTTTGAGAAATGTAAGATCGGAGTTATTCTCTCTAACTGACTTAGAAAAAGAATGAATACAATCTCTCAAAGTAATCCCGCTCTAACTGACTAATGTAGGCATCAAAAATTGCTGAAGGACCCCAAATGTGACTTAATCATGAGAAGATCGAAAGACGACGTCGTCACAGTCTCAAGAAGTCAATCACAGGGTGAAACTAATTCCCAAGACACCTATTGTGTCTGCGCCGTTGTAGCGACACCTTGTTGTGTTCGCCATTGGCGAACACTTTCTTGTCAGCTATTGGCGACACTCTTATTCATGGCTGTGCCTCGCCATTGGCGAACACTTATTGTGTCGCCAAAGTTGAGACACAAAGAATGTCCGGTATGTGCTTTTGAAGTGTTCAAATTAATGCTTGTGGGGCCCACTTGACTTTTCAGCGCAAGGAGATGTTCATACGTTAGTGAAGCGGTTACACCAATCGCCCACTAAGCGTGAAATTAGGGCATTTAATCGTGCCTAAAATAGAGGAAAGCCGTTACAACGGGGAGACATCTCCTCTTGGTATGGCGATCAACTGTCGGCGCCCGACATCTGTGACGATTCGATGCACGGTCATCTTGTCAGCGCCCACTTTCAATTTTGGACACTTGGCGACTTGTGTTTTCAGATGTGGCGCCTCCCAAGGCTATAAATACCCCCTACGCCCACTTGGATGGGGAGGAGATTTTGGAGATTGAGAGAGCATCGAAACCGGAGGATAAAGCTTTTGCACATCGGATCTTAAGTTAGAGATTTGAGGAGGAGATTTCAAGCTTCAAGAGTTCAAGAACATCATCCACGCGGAGATCCCTCGAGTTTAAGCTTAGACTTATTCTTGGGAAGAGTAGATATCTTACCTTGCTAATATATTTGCTTAAGTTCTTGTTTCCTTTGCGAAGCATCAACTCAACCCCGTCAATCCGACAATCGTTGCTCGGTGGTCCATGGACGGCGTCCCGACGCGGGCAAAGTACTCGCATGGCGGAGATCTACGTGTAGTGTCTTCTGTTCGTGTTTGTGAGAAAGCGATTCAAATTACTTTGTAATAGAGAGTTACACATGTAATTTTCTCTTATTTTCATTATCAAAACATTTTGTGATGGAAATAACAAAGAAACCAGCTTTCGATCGAAACACGATGGCGACCACAGTGGGAGCCAATAGTCTCAACGTTGAGACTATCGTGTCGCAGCCTTGTAGCGATCAAGCCGACCTCATGGTCGATGGGTTGGATTACGTCTTCGACCAAGCCAAGTTTGAAGAGTATCTCTCCTCCTCATCATCGAAGTCCTCCTCGCCCGCAACCAACGGAGGATCTCGTCTCCAAGGAGGAGGTCCGTTACGTAGTGGTGCACTGCTTGAATCTCGTTAAGCTCACGGCGGGCGGTTTCCCCTCGCAACAATACCCCGGCAAATCTCAAAGCCGGGAGCTCGCCATGGTGGCTCTATTCGAAGGAGTCATCTTACAAAGTCTCCACCGCTCGACGAAGGGGCCGTCGAGCAGTCGAAGTTGGCCCGTCAGTTTGCTAAGGCTATGGAGTCAACGGATGGAGTTCACTATCACACGAACTCACGTGATCAGAGGTGTCAACAGACTACAGCGCTTCAGTCTCAACCCGTCAGCACTCCTGTCAAGGAAGAATGGGTCCTCGTCAAGAGAACTTCGTTTGAAAGAAAAACGCGTAAAAGCGTGTGTGTGTCGCTCGTGCACGTGCCATTGTTCCCAAGGCGCAAGAATCGAAATCAATTAAGGGGTCGACTCAAAATTGTCAAGTTTGGAGCCAAATCGCATGCAGCCCAGCGATAGTGCATGCCGGCGCGACGAGGCGGTCTAGGCGCTGGCGCCGGCCATGTGGCGGCAATAGCTTCGAGACTAAAGACCGAGACACTCCCAGCGTCACCGGCCGGTTCTTCCTGTCTACTCTATCCACTTCTCTGGTTGATGTACCAACAACGAATCCTCCAACTTCGGTGTTCAGTCGTCTTGGTCCAAAGTGGGGAACTAAAGACAAGGCACCCGTGATGGAATGTTTGGGTCATCCAATCTGCACACAACGGTGTTCCGAGCAAACCGGGACATCTCAAGATTCAAGTGTTCCTATTGCCTCTCGTTTGATCTTCCCTCAGGGGGTCCGCGAGTCTGCTGAGAAGAAGAAATTGAGGCATGTGACTCGCAAAGTCACGAGAGATGACCAGACCTTGGTGATTCATACAGAAGCAACTTCAGATGACGAAGCCAAGCGACGGAAGTTGTCTCCCAAGTCAAATGGCCAACATCCCCAAAAGAAGGCGTGTCCTCCAATTAAGGACAACGTTACACTTGGGGGTAGAAATGTAATTTGTAGTAAACCACACCAACCACACCATCAGGCTGGGGGTGACAACACACGAAAAAGAGCAATTGTCTAAATAGGTTGTTCTTGCCCATGTACACAGCTGATTAAGACGTTGCTATCAGGATGTGCCTTTCGAATCGAGCATTTCGGTCACAAAGAGCTTGATGTATTGAGAGGCTTTCTCACAAAGAATGGAAGGTTCGGGCGTAATTCAAGATGTTTCCGGAGAAGAAGAAGATCCGCCATTCAGCAGGACGAATTCCCTGAAGTCACCATTAATATGGTGAACAAAGGAAAAGGGCCAGCAACGGATGCGGACCCTGACTTCCACTCCTGCGGAAAAGTCGACACGGGTTTCCCAGAAAATATCTCGATTACAATTGTGAGCAACAAAACGCATAGATTATAGAAGGATGCTTGAAGGAGATTCATCCGAAGACGAGACCTCCGATGCTTGCTCAGCAGTGGCGTCCGATGACACAATATCGAGCATGGGTCATCATTTTAGGGAAACGCTTACCATCACCCGAAACCCCGCCCAAATGCTACAAGAAGCCTTAGCTAAGCGAGAGAAGAGCTTAAAATTTGAGATGAAAATGGAGATGGAGCTAGCCATGCAGCCAGATGAGGGAGTTACAAACACGGAAAGGCTGCCGCGGCGAGTCCGATCAACAAGGGGATCCAACACCGTGTCGCCCACGATATAGAGGATAGCGATACGGAAGTGGATGAACACATCCTGCCGACCAACCTTGAAGAAACTCCAGCGAGCTCAAAGTGGAGATGGCCTAACCCATCCCATCGGGAATAATCCAAAGCAAGGGGAGGACGACGCGAAAAATGAAGGAGCTTGAAGGCAAGATCAATGCTCTAATGTCCGCACAAGAAGTCAAGAAGACCGCATCCCGTGTCCATACCCGAGAGTGGGACTCAATTCCTACCAGAAATTCCATTTGATTAACTTTACACCATTCGACGGAAGAGGCTCGCCCACACAATACTTGATCTATTTCAAGTCGCACTTAGGTGATCTCGGGAATGAGCCTTTGATGGTTCGTCATTCGTCGCACTTTCGCAGGGCTGCCTTTGATTGGTATCAAGACTCAAGGCCTGGAGTATTAACCGCTGGGATGACATGGAGAATTCCTTTCAATAACTTTTCGATGATGATACGGAGGTTTCGATAAGAACCCTCTTAGACGAGAAACGTAAGAACGAGAGATTCGCGGACGCCTTCAAGCCGCCAGAACAAAGCCGCGGAACTTGCAGGATCCAACACGAAGAATTCATACCGCAAACATGCCACGGCAATCTTTCTGACTTGTTAGAAGCCATGGGGTTATAGCACCACTACATGGAAAGATTTGAAGCTCCACGGAGAACAAGCCGAAAGGTTCCTCAAGAGGAAGAAGAGCAGAGAGGCGAGCCAACGACGGCTCCTGCAAAGTCAAACTTTGTGCCCCATGGCAAAGGAAAGGCGCCAACCATCAGCTGTAATGCAAACCGGACATTCCAAGAAGAATAACAAAGAATCGCCACAAAGAACAACAACCGCAATTGAGGTTTCAACAAAAACTCAAGAATCACGTAAGCTCCGGATGCTAGGTTCCCGAGAACATACGCCAAGGAAGATGAAGTTCCAGTCCTCTTCAAATACCTCTTGGATAATAACAAGATCAAGTTACCTCCAATCACAAATCAAGAGGAGGCTAACAAGACTTCTGACCCCAAGTATTGTGCATATCACAGAGGGTTCATCATCCTACCAAGAACCGCTTTGTACTTTATGAAAATTCAGCTTTGATCGATGCGATCATCACATAAGAAAGAGAAGAAAGTTGGCTCAACATGGTTATCAACTTCGATCCATGCCACCCATGCCATACCGCCAGTAAGATTGTTCAAGGTTGAAGACAGCCAATGATGATCCACATGGACAACACCATATAATATCATATACGTACCTAATGGCTAAGTACTTTGGGTTCATCCCACCTTCTTCAAGACAAGCAATGGACCGGTCATCCTCAAAGATGAGGATCCAGCGAAAGGCAAGTCGTATGCCACATTTCAAAGAATTATGGAGGAAGGTGATGAAAAAGTCCCAACTCTTTCGTCGTCTGAAAACGAACATGAAGTTCTTGCAACAGAAGGAAATCCAACTTATGCCACCAGGAGCGAACACGAGTTCAGTTATAAATATCCTGAAGCCTCCAATCCGAACGCCAAAACGTTAACGGAGCTGGGGGTGACGATAACTCCACCTGCGCGATCTGAAAAGTCACAGCAGGAGGAAGTAGCCAAAGAAGATATGACCAAGTGAAAGGACAAGCAACCCCAAGAGGTTCAAGCCCGAGGCAGTCCCGATTCAATCGTCCGATTGTAAGGGATAAACCGAAGTTCAGTTCGCATCGCCGATGTCATGACTCGCTTGGCCAACATTCGGCGCGAGAATAACTCTTTACGAAGTTGCTACGTCTCTAAGGAAACCAGAGGCTCTACAGAAGCTTTGGTCGACTCGAAGCATCACACAAGTCAAGGTGTTCCGTAAAACCCGAACACCGCAACTTGGCGCCACGCAATTCCCGCATAACCTTCACCCGAGATGATATGCAAGTGAGAAATTCAAGCACGACAGTGCCCTTATATTTTATCGATATATTGGCTCTGTTGTTGCCAACCAAATTCAAGTTGATCCGGTCTGGCAAGATCATACCCACCGATGTATCATCTCGAATTCAAGCAAATTGTTTTACAGTAATCGCCATTTACGGGTTCAATACCACGGTCCGCACCTTTGGGTAAAATCCAATAAAGTGCCACCGAGATCTCAAGTCCGAAGTCACGTGTTATGTCATCGACGCAGAGACTTCATACAATCTACTATTGGTCGACCTTGGATCCATGATGCCTTATAGTCCCATCTCCATTTACATCGTCCGGTATGTCGACACCGATAATGTGGTCAAGACGGTGGTCACGATAAGCAACCATTCAAGGGATTAGAAAATTATTTTATCGACTCTCTTTGTACGACAATCCGACATCAACCATTGGCCCACGGATAGCGAAACGGCCGATATCGAGGCCGAGCCTCGATATGGAAACTTTGTACTTAATGACATTGAACCCCTTGTAATCGATCTTGACGGATCTGAATCGCCGAGGAAGTTGTAATTGGCACTTTGTCGATGAACATATAATAAATGGCGATTTAGAGTATGTACCTAGTGTTGATACTATAATGCAGGTATTGTATAAGGACCATGGTGCCCACGTACCACTCCTATCATCAAGCCAGGTGAAAAAATGCCTTCAAAGTTCGCTTGGGTCAACTTTCATTCTCCCTTTAAAAGATGCAAAGCAAACAATCTTTGGGAAAGGGAGAGTATCTCCACCACGAGATCCTTGTTGGGAATCTGATGATAGCAATGAAGGCCCTTGCAAATATTTTTCCAATTATAGTCCTCAAGTGCACTATTATATGGAGAAATGGGGATACGATCTCGCCAGCGACCGCCAGTTCTTTATTTTGATCGGGTTCGGGTTTAACCTAGACCTTCTCATGTCCCGAAGGGAAAACCCGATCGCTATTACGAACACAAGAGAGGCTTGGGTTATGCCTCTTCATCTTTTGATGAGTGCTGTTGGCAAATCGATGATCATGACGATTCATCAGATTCTTCAGCATGGGATTTGGACGTTAGTCTCGGTGAAGGTTAACATGATAAGGATATGTTATAATCGGAGCAACTTTGAGGACTTATCGCTCTATTAAAGAGAGACGATAAGTTGATTGTCAGAGGTGTGAGGTTAACATGACAAGGATATGTTAATCTAAAATCTTTGAGGACTTATCTCTATTGAAGAGCTCGATAAGTTAATTGTCGAGGAGGTGAACATGATAAGGATATGTTACAACGGTAACTTTGAGGACTTATCTCTATTGAAGAGAGTCGATAAGTTAATTGTCGAGGTGTGAGGTTAACATGACAAGGATATGTTGGCGACGGAGTACTTTAGGGACTTATCGCCTATCAAGAGAGTCGATAAGTTGATTGTCGAGGTGTGAGGTTAACATGACAATGATATGTTGCGATCGAACAACTTTGAGGACTTATCACTCTACTAAAGAGAGTCGATAAGTTGATTGTCGAAGGTGTGAGGTTAACATGACAAGGATATGTTGCGTCGAACAACTTTGTGGACTTATCGCTCTCTTGAAGAGTCGATAAGTTGATTGTCGAAGAGTTCGCCTTGCTAATAACAAGACGAGCTAGTCTTAACTTTGTGGGGAGGTTAATCGTCGAGGTGTAATGTTAACTAGGCGATGCTTTGTGAATTCGTGGTTGATGAGGTATTCTATGACAACTCGTAAAATTTATTACTCATAATCCAACGAACAACCCCCAGTCTTGAACAGGTGCAAGGGGGAAAAGGAGTAGGCAGGACATATCGCCAAATGGGTCACTATCCGTCAAGTCGTTCATTGATATTGGAGTATACCGACTATGACCAGAACAGAGGCACATCACATGGCAGGCCGCTATTTGAAGAGTTTGGTGGGGAATTTGGAGGAAATGGACTATCGTGAGATAACCGTTAACATGATAGCTTTATGACTCCGCCATCCTATTGAAGAGGATTATTTTCAGTGTCCGTAGTATCTTCTCCTTTTGGCTGAGAAGATTGGGCTTGGTCCCATTGCTCCCTTTCTTCTTCAACTTTGATTCTGGTAATAATTTTTTGAGCTTCTTCACCTTGAGAGATTAAGCGTCTCGGGGCGGCGATGCAACTCCCATTCGGCTAGGAGTTTCGTTTGTAAGTTGTGTCGGCGGGTTTCCACCGGTGCATATTCGTCATACACATGCGGCATCGAAGAGTCACGCTTCGGAACCTCTTGACAAAGGCTTTGATGGACTCTCCCTCCTTTTACTTAGTGGCAAGAAGGGTATGGACAGAGACTTCAGTGTCGTCTTCAAAGAATCTTGATAGGAAGAGTCTCTCTAGATCTGTCCATTTCTGAATACATCCTGCAGGCAGTTTCATAAACCATTCAAAGGCAACCCTTGAGGGTGCCAATGAACAAGCGAGTTAGTATGGTGTCGTTTGATATCACATTCGATCGTGACTTGAAATGATAGACATGTTGGTTCGGTGACCCTTGCCGGGTCAAAAGCTTGTAGTGTCGGGGCCTCGAATTTTGGAGGATAAGGGCTGCGTCCCAATCGGGATAAGGCCTAACAACTCCCTCGTCTTGAAGCTCACTTCTATTGGCAATGGCACCGGTAAGGCTTCCAATTCATCCATTTTACCGGCGAGGATCTGCCCGTGCTCGGTCCTTTTCTCCTCTTCGGATGAAGATTCTATGTGATGAGCTTCTTGATCAGAAGCTTCATTCACTTTTTCATTTCGTTTTGAAGATTGACCTCTCCTTCGTGATGATTCCGGCTGAGGTGTTGGGCCAGACATCTGAGATTGAGGTCTATCCGCAATAATTTGGGCCATCATATCTGGAAGTTGATCGATGGACTCCTGTTATGATCGCATGGCTTCTTGCATCGCAGCCTGATACTCTTCGAGTCTCTTCCTGAGATCTTTAGTATTCTCCGTCGTATAGACAACGCTCTCATGCTCCACGAAAGAACTGGAAGATTGAAAATCTGCAATGACCGAGTGCTCGGCGTCAGGTCTTATCCCTTTAGCTAGCCTCTCGAGCATTGATGTGAGGTATAACCCTTTCGTGTTCTGCGTTGGTAAACCTTCAAATTTATTCGAGATTTCTAATATTTAGAGAACCATTGGTACCATCTCATCCTAACCGAGGTCGGTGACTTTTCCCTCGCTAACCATATTGACGGTGAATCTCAGGTATTCATCCTCCTGAAGCGACGCTCATTGGTGGTTGAATACCGATGAAATGGTCGCATGAGCAAGATTAGCATCTCGAGGGGACCAGAGCAATCAATCGCTTGCATTGGTATGAATGAATAATTTGTTGTATCGCTTTTTCTCGATAGGAACTCTCAAACTCAAGCAGTAGACTCGAGAAGAGTTACTCACTACTGCGGAGGTTTGAACCGAACCCCACCTATGATTGACGGACTAGCTCTTGTTGAATCCGATCTTGTTGAGATGCCTTGAATTGTGAGAATTCTTAGGTGCACTTTTCAATCTAGTCACCAAGCTCCATGATATACATCAGGTTCTCAGATTGGTTTTCTTACTTGAGCCCAATACGCGCTTGAAACTCATGCTCGTTGCCCTCAACTCGACTTGACACATCGCCGTAAACGCCAGGGTCGGTTCGATCAACTTCTGACTTGAGGTCCGTTTATTGTGAAACGCTCGAGGGTCGCTGTTTTGTTGAAGGAACGCAGCCTTGAGAGCCGCGTTTTGTGAAACGCAAGATTGAGGGCTGCGCTTTATTGAAGGAACGCGCCTTTGAGAGCTACATTCTTTGTGAAACGTGAGCCTTGAGGGCTGCTTTGTTTGATTAACGCTTAACGTGAGGTCCGCTGCTTTGTTTGAGGGCTTCTAACTCGATTGACGAAGTTCGTTGAGCCGCAGCCTCTCCTTCGTGAGGGATTGTATGAACAGTCAACCCCTGTGGGAGACACTCCTTGGTGAGTCGCACCATGAATGGAGCTTTAGTCTTTTTAGAGACTTTACGGATCTATGCATAGCCTGGGGCAAGGGATCCAGGAGAGTGCCTCCTATTCTTGGCTTGGTCAAACTCTACATAAGAATTTCTCAATGCTGTTCCCGTGAGCTTGACGCCGATTGCGCCACCACTCTTCTTCTGTGAAGCTAGTCCCCAAAGAAAGTCACTTTTTGTTCAAGCAGAAAATTTGAGAAAAATATAAGATCGAAGTTATTCTCTCTAACTGACATAGAAAAAGAATGAATACAATCTCTCAAAGTAATCCCTCTCTAACTGACTTAGATAAAGAAATTATAAAATTCCTCGATCGGTGGCCCCATTTATAAAAGAAGGAAAGATCAACGGAGATCCTTCCCTTTGTTTAACCTGGGTTCTTCACGGTAGCGATGGTGTAGGCGTGTAAAATTATCTATAAGTCCCCGAACATAACTCGTGATAGTGAGTTGATGATTGACGGACCGTCAATGATGTAAATGCATAAAATAAGTGAACAAAGTGCAATAAGCACATCGGTGAGCATACGAGTCAATGGGAACGGCAAAACAATGAAGAAACGACTCAACCATGAGCTGTAGGGTACCCATAAAAGACTTAGCACCACGTGTGTCTCATTATCACCATGGGTGGGTCGGCTATGGGAGGTTGTAGATATCCTCTCCAGCTTTCTAACGCATCTTGGATCAACTCATTCCGAGAACGGACGAGAGAGTTAGAGCCGAAACAACCGAGAGGGTCCAGGCTGTTTCACACCTGCAGGATACCCATAAAAGACTTAGCACCACGTGTGTCTCACTCCCACCATGGGTGGCTCGGCTATGGGAGGTTATATATATCCTCTCCAACTTTCTAACGCATCTTGGATCAACTCATTCCGAGAACGGACGAGAGAGTTAGAGCCGAAACAACCGAGAGGGTCCAGGCTGTTTCACACCTGCAGGATACCCATAAAAGACTTAGTACCACATATGTCTCGCTCCCACCATGGGTGGATCGGCTATAGAAGGTTTTAGATATCCTCTCCAGCTTTCTAACGCATCTTGGATCAACTCATTTCGAGAACGGACGAGAGAGTTAGAGCCGAAACAACCGAGAGGGTTCAGACTGTTTCACACCTACAGGACACCAATGATGTCTCACACATTTTGGCCATAATATGTTTCGAATATGAGGAAGCTCAAAACATAAAAGTTGTAGCTCTCTTCACCAGATTTCTAACGCATCTTGAATCGTATCAATCAGAGGTCGGACGAGAGAGTTAGAGCCGAAATAACCGAGCCACCTCGGCCAAGGCCGAGCCACTTGGAAGTGGCTAGGCGGGCTTCGGGCCCAGTTCTGACTCGCATCCGCATTGAAGGCTATAAATAGAGGGGTGGGGGCTCATTTGTTGAGATCCGGAATTTTGGAGAGGAGAGGAGACTCTGCCGGATCCAGATCTGACTTTTGGCGATAAAGGCGAGACTTTTGAAGATTCAGATCTGACTTTTGGTGACAAAGGCGAGGCTTTTAAAGATCAAGATCTGACTTTTGGGGGAGGCGATCAACTTCGACATTAGATCTACATCATTTTCTCGAGATTAAACCTCATTTTGATCTCGAGAAGAGCTTTGATTTCGCTTAGTCGATCTCATTTGCTTGGGCTCTTATTTCCTCGTGATTGAGAAATAACCCCTCTTGATCGTAGATCTCGCGACCGATCGGATTAAGCTGGTCCACGGACGAAAAGAAGTCCCCTGTGCAAAGACACGCAAGCTTAGGATCCGATAAACGGATCCCGCTTGTTTAGGAGAAAAGTTGTAATTTTTCTTTGATCCTCATTGTAGCCTTATAAAAAAGCGATTTTTTTTATTTTCGAACTCGTTTGTAAACCCATAAAGGTGTAATGAGTTCGAAAGCAATGAAAATCAAGGAACCAACTTTCCCCGCGAACAAGTCGGCGCACATTGCGGAGAGTCAACGATCTCGTGATTTGAGATCGCCGCGGCCGCGCCGATCGAGATCTTACCTCTAAAGAAAGCTTTCATGGAGGAGGATGCAAGAAGATAACCTCGCCAACCGCTGCTGAGATCTCCTCGCGACTTCATTCCTGCAATCCAACAAGCCGGGTTCAGATTACAATTTGTCGACTTCACAAAGAGGGCGCTACAAAGGCGACGCCAACGCCAAAGCTCGCTAACTTGCAAAGGCCTTAGAACAAAGTTGATGGAATCTCGCTACTATGTAGACTTGGAGTCCGTGAAGTGTCGGCCGCCTCAAATCGCTTTGCAATTCCTCCAAGCCATCGACCATTTAATGGGTTCTCGCCAAGAGAACTCGCTCGACTCAAGGAGCCAGATTCTGAATGCCGCACGCGGCCGCTCAAGCAAGGCTTTGTAAGAAAGGCACAAGACTTGAACAAGAAGGAAGTGGTCAAAACCATAAAATCCCGGCCAAGTCCGGGTGCCAAAGTCCAAGACAAAGACAAAAATCGAGCGCAAGACGGCCGTATCTTCCTTCCAAAGTTGACACGTATCCTGCCGCTTCGCCCCGATCGGTCGTCATGCACTCCCGCCAAACCGATCACTACCCAAAGGTATCATGTCGCATCCAAACAAATCGTAACACCTCAATGTAATGGTTCGCGGCGCCGCATAAGAGAATTTCACGCTCGCCTAGACCGGAGGTTCATGACGGAAGGAGCTCGTTAAGACTCCACGCCGCAAGGAGGTGGTCTTAAATGAGCTTAATTCTCGATGCACCTTGGATCGCTCAAAGGCTTACAACAAATAAGCCCGAATGTCAACAAGGTTCTTCATCCTAAAAGAAGACGCGGTCCGCCAAAAGACAACGCTATACTTTGGGTACCACACCAACAAGCCATGGATTGCTCCAATGAGCCGCACCATCGCAGGGTGTGAAGAAATCCCAAAAGAGAGAGTGTTCAAGAAACCAGCCTCTCACTCTCCATACCGAGACTTATCGCATTGTCAAAATGTAGTCAGCCTGTGACCGCTTTCACAAAAGGTCTCGATGTTCGAGAAACTTATCACAAGCATCGGGCTCCAAGCCAAAACGCTTCCACCGTAGATAATCCTCCTCCGTGATGATGAATTCCTTAAAGTCACCATCAACATGGTTGGCAAAGAAAAGCCGACAATTGCTTCAAAAGTCTCTAATCCCGACTTTTCTCTTGGAAGAAGAATTGATTCAGGGATAACTCAACGGATGTCTCAGCTCCAACTAGAAGCCGTTGGACATAGGGATTACCCAGAGATCCATGAAGGACTATCCTCGAGTGATGAACTTTCGGATACTTGCTCTGCTGTCGCCTCGGCGATACAATGTCTATCACGGGATAAGCTTCGGGAGGCGTTAGCGGTCACTCCTGACCAGGTGACCCAAATAATTCAGGACACTCTAGCCAAGCAGAAAGAGAACTTCAAGTTCGAAATGGAGATGACCATGCCAGATGAGAGAAATGCATGACCAAAGAACTGAGCTCGACGAATCATCGTAGGAAACAAGTCGCCGTAATAACGCATCAAGAGGAAAGCGACCTGAGCGGGGATGAAGATCGCCGCGCCATGTGGCTCTGAGGGGTGGTCCGTTGTTCTTCCTCAAAATCGCCTCAAGGAAAATGCAGCGCAGGATGAGATGATGAAAAATTTGGAGGATAATGTCACATTGCGGTAAAAGTCGGGATGATTGTCATTGATTTGAATTTGCTTACGCCTTCTTTGGCCTACAACAAATTCAAAAGAAAATGCCTTTTAATTTAAGGCGTACAATGAAAATCAAAAGATTACAACTTTTATCCTTTTGAACAAACACGAGGATCTCGCTATGTCGGATCCTCGCTATGGGTTCTTTGCCCGTGTCGGACTTTTGTGTCCGTGGACCACCGCAATTCGATCCGTGGAGACCCGGTTCGAACTACAGATGAAGGGGCTCGCTTCACGAAGGAAACGGTTTAAGGGGATCACACTCACGGCGAGAGGATCGCCGGGGATCACACTCACGGCGAGAGGATCACGAGCGGTGAGATCTACTAGGAGAAATCATAGCGCTATCCACGAGATTAAAGCGAAGCTTAATCTAGAGGGTATCTGTGGTTACCCCCGAATCCGGTTACCTCAGCTTGTAGATCGGCGTCGGCGAGTTTGTGCTCATGGTTGCAAGAGGCTGTCGTTGCGGCTTGTAGATCTCGCGAGAACTCTTTTGAAAAGTCCAAACTCCCGAAAAATCACCGAAATCACTTGAAATCAGCAAAAGTCCGGAAGTCCCTCTCTGAAGGCGACACCCCCTATTTATACAAATCCGGAGTTAGTGCTTCGACCACTTGGTAGAGTCACCTCGGCAAATTGGCGGTGGCTCGGCCAAAGTGGCGAGTTCCTACGAGTTGGTAGGTGGCACCGACAAGTGGTAGAGCCGCTTCACCCACCCAGCAGAATACCTCGACCAAGTTAGCGAGTCTTGTGGCTCTCGCGTTTAAACGTTTTCGTCGTTTCGGCGTTTTTCGAATCTCGGGCTTGGATTCCGTCGTATTTGGTTCGGGACTAACTCTTGGTTTGTTCGGTTCGCGGTCACGGGATCCGATCGATGTTCAAAGTCGGTTTAAACCGGTGCTTGTGGCCGTGTGGGTTTCTTGTCGGGTTCAGCGTCTTAGCGATTCGGCGTCGTATCATTCGATGGGTTGTCATTCACCGACTTCCCATCACGAGTTGGTTTCGGGATCTTGTAAGTATTTTTCAACGCCACAGATACCCTCCAAAGCCGCCTCGCCTCGATTCTTGATGAGTCCGATGCTTTGACATGATGGTTCCCGCCTTTAGTCGGCCGAGGGTCCCGAAGATAGCTTCAAGCTCTTCTATTCTCAGATCATCCAGCTTTGTAGGATTTCTCGATAAGATCACGGTGCTGCATTTATTGTCCGACCGCTTTGTTGAAATCTTGATTCAAGTCGGTGGGTGAGTTTTGTTTGTAACTCGTCGGTTGGTTGTTGTTTGACTAACCATCGACTTTTGACTTCCCCGTATGTCGGCTAACTCTTGTTGGCTTACACGCTGGTCGTCAATACATGGAACTTCATAACCCTCACTCGGCTAATTCTTCCATCATCACGTGTTGTTGGTTTAACCACGCCGAGGATATGATTATCCATCGTGGGAGAAGTTTCTTCGATCAACACATTATCCGACGCCAATCATGACTTTCACTCGCCGATTATTCCTCTCTTAGAGATTATGGTGGAGGAAATTAAGGGTTACCGAAGTTATCCTTAAGAATATGGGTTTATTCTCCAGAACTCCTCGCTGACAATTTGGAAACAGCTTATACTGTAATCCTAGTTGAGTAGGATTGGTCGACGCTGATCGGCCGATGCCATCGCGATGATCGAAGTTATCCCTAAGAATATTTCTGTGAGAATATTCTTCCGAACTTCTACAAATTAGGAAACAGCTTTATACTGTGAATCCTAGTTGAGTAGGATTAGGCGACGCTGATTTGCGCCGGTGCAATCCGCACGATCGAAGTTATCCCTAAGAATATTTCTGTGAGAATATTCTTCCGAACTTCACAAATTAGGAAACAGCTTATACTGTAATCCTAGTTGAGTAGGATTAGGCGACGCTGATTTGCGCCGGTGCAATCCGCACGATCGAAGTTATCCCTAAGAATATTTCTTGTGAGAATATTCTTCCGGAACTTCTCACAAATTAGGAAACAGCTATACTGTAATCCTAGTTAGAGTAGGATTAGGCGACGCTGATTTGCGCCGGTGCAATCCGCACGATCGAAGTTATCCTAAGAATATTTCTTGTGAGAATATTCTTCCGAACTTCTACAAATTAGGAAATAGTTTATACCGTAATCCTAGTTGAGTAGGATTAGGCGACGGTTGATCGACGCCGATGCCATCGCATGATCGAAGTTATCCCTAAGAATATTTCTGTGAGAATATTCTTCCGAACTTCGACAAATTAGGAAATAATTTATACTGAATCCTAGTCGGAGTAGGATTGGCGACGCTGATCGGCGCCGATGCCATCGCGATGATTGAGTTATCCCTAAGAATATTTCTTGTGAGAATATTCTTCCGAACTCGACAAATTAGGAAACAGCTTATACCGTAATCCTAGTTGGAGTAGGATTATGACGCTGATCGGCCGATGCAATCCGCATCGATCGAAGTTATCCTTAAGAATATTTCTTGTGAGAATATTCTTCCGAACTGACAAATTAGAAACAGCTTTATACTGTAATCCTAGTTGAGTAGGATTGGCGACGCTGATCGGCGCCGATGCAATCCGCATCGATCGAAGTTATCCCTAAGAATATTTCTTGTGAGAATATTCTTCCGAACTTCTACAAATTAGGAAACAGCTTTATACTGTAATCCTAGTTGAGTAGGATTGGCGACGCTGATCGGCCGATGGGGCCTTTATAGGTGTTATCATAAATCTTCGTAATCTTTCCAAACTTGGCGGAGGGAGTAGGAGCCAATCAACGGACTGATTTGGTACTATTTTGACATCCGATAAGGTTCCCATTAGGACTCCTAATTAGGGCTGATTAGAGTCCCATTAGAATTGATTTGGGCTCCAATTAGAATTCCTACTTCTTGCCAAATAGGACTCCTTATTCAAAGAGGATTGGGTCCATGTGGGATTGTTATAAATACCCACAAACCCTCTTTTCTTGACCTAGGCCGCCCCCTTTCTTTTTGTTTTGTTTTCGCCTCTCTCGCCGCCTTGTCTCCTTCGATCAACGAGGTATGTGCACGAGGGTTTTGTAAATTCTTTTTCTTCTTTTCTTCTTTTTTTCTTTGTGCGTCTGTGCATGAACGAGGGCGAACCTTCAGTGAAGCGGCGGTAGCCGAGCCTTCGGCTGAAAGCCCGGCCGGGCCTCGGTCTGGCCAGCGCTGGCGCTTCGGCTCACAATAGCGCCCCTGGCGCTTCGGTCTCGGCCCGTATTTGAAGCGCTTCGACCACGGCCAGAAGCGCCCTGGCTTCGGTCTCGGCCCGGCAGCGAGGCTGCTTTCGGTCTGGCCGGCTGAAGCGCTTCGGTCTCGGCGGTAGAACCCTCGACTACTGGCCAGTGCGGCAGCTTCGTTGAGCGGGGCATCGTTAGTGCCTCGGTGGTGGCCGAGCCCGCGACCTGACCCTGCGGGCCTCTTTTTCTTTGAATTGATTTCTCAGCATATTTGACTCTATTTGTCTTCTTTGCGCTTTCGATGTCGCCGCTAAGATCTCATGTTCCGAGGAGTCGATCAACTCGCGACGCCGCTGCGGAATGCACGCCTCCTTCTTTCGGTGGTGCGCCAGTGTTATCATCTTCTCATGTATATACATGTTGTATCCCCGCTTCGCTCTCCTTTGTGAGGCGATTGGGAAGAGCCGAAATCCTCCTTTGTGGGGATCGACGCTGCAGATTTTGTTTCCTCCTCTCACATGTACACTCGTTACGACCCCGCTTCGTTCTCCTTTGTGAGGCGATTGGGAAGATCTGAGATTCTCCTTCGTGGGGATTGACGCTTCAAAGATCACCCGTCTCGATATCTTTAACGGGAGCGATTTCACACCGTACCTTTGCTCTGTAGAACGGGATATATTGCCGCTTTGTTTACGCGACCATATTTATCGTTCTCCGGGTATTCGATACGGATGAAATCGCCATACCTGCTATAAGGTCGTGACTCAATCTCATGGGTTTCTCGAAGAGTTCTACGCCTATGTCCGTTTCCTTTTTTCAAGATATTCCTCCTAAATGGTCTGTTAACCCTTTATTCTCTTGTGGTAGGCGGATGTCTCATGATTATTCGCCTATTTCAAGGCTCCAAATATCAAGTCTTGATTCTTAAGGTCATCCGAGAACACCTCTTTCCACCGAGGAAGCGAATCGCAATGTAGGCTAACACCCGCAGAAGAAACCAACGAAGCCTCGAGTCTACCATCATAATTTCGATGACGAAGTTTGAGGGACCGCTTCCATCGTCCGATCCGCCTTCCTTACGTACTCTTGGCCGAAACTGTGATTTCCACCCTTCTCGAGGGCGCTGTGGAGGCCTCGTGTTAATCTTGACGACCACTTCCACGGATTCAACCTATCGCCGAGATTGCCCCGCCAAAAATCTGTTCCCCATTCCACCTGATGGGTCTCCTTCACCGTTGGAGAATGGTTTGAAACAGCGATCTCTATTATCGAGGTTAGATGGGCGACCTTTATGGTCTTCGCCCATTCATATTGAGTAGCTTGAGGAAATTCAACAGGTTGGTGGCCCTCACCTAGCTAATCGCTAGGAGCAAAACTCACCACCGGCTAACTCTTATGCATCGTGGAGAGTTTAGCCTTTTGATTCATGCAATGAGGTGGTGCGACTTATCCACGAGGCTCTAAGGCCGTGAACGCTGCGATTTCGCGAGAGGAGAATATCGCAGCAAGAGGTTTTTTCAACTCTATGAGCGCGCCACTTGCGCCGCCGATAGATTGTACCACACCCATGTCAATCGCATGAATCAGACCGCTCAAGGGGAGGACTTTGAAAAGTTTCACGCCGCGGAGTGTACCGTGAGTCCGTGGGTCATCGAACGTGAGAGGCAAGTCCTCGAGGCGAGGCGTCGGAACATGCGTCGCTATCGCCGCTAACTCAAGAGGAACTTGAGAAGGAAGCCAAAGCTCGGTTCGAGCTAAACAGAGGAAAACTAGCCGCCAAAGCTGACCTCGCTTCCTTCACATTACTAGATTGCGCCAATGAAGGTGAATACCGATGGCGCTCTTTCGTATCGAGGTGTGAAGAACTCCACCAGCTTACAATAGTGAAGTGTCTCAAATTTTGAACAAGAAAACCTTTGTCATAGACTTGATGCTTAAACAGCTTGTAGTTCCTTCTATATTTGCTTCAAATGAATAAGATCTATTCCTTCATTATTTATTATGATTCTTTACTGGCCGTAAATAATTAACCATAATACTTATAGGATTTTGGCAAACCCTCACCATCAACGGGTTTGATTAGCCTTTACCAACTACCGCTTGAGTTGGGCTAGCGGTGGATTATCCGATCCGCTCAAGACGTGACGCTGTGCTAAAAGAATGAAACTCTTCTAGACTTGTTGCTATGATATCAATACATAGGCTTCAGACTTTTTACCGCAAGAGACCACCCGCAGCGTGTTGCGTAGACTCAATCCTTCTTAGGCCGGATAAAATACCCCAAGATCTAACCTGGTGTCTTCTTCAATCGGAAAAAGACTAAGCGGCAGCGTGTGGCGTTGGCTTTATCCCTTCTTAGGCTTGGGATAAAATACCCCGAGAATCAAACTCGGTGTCTTCTTCAATCGGAAAAAGACTAAGCCCGTGTGTGGCGTCGGCTTTAGGGTTATTGGCAACTGACCCTCAGCGGGTTTGATTAGCCTTTACCAACTATCGTTTGAGTTGGGCTAGCGGTAGATTGTCTAAACCGCTCTACACACAACGCTGTGCTAAAAGAATGAAACTCTCTTAGACTTAATGCTACGATGTTGAATCGTGGAGCCGTCTTTTCCACGGAAGGCTAACCCGCAACGCTGCAGAGGCGCTGGCTTTATCCCTTCTTAGGCTTCGGATAAAATACCCCAAGGCGAACCTTGGTGTCTTCTTCAATCGGAGAAAAGACTAAACCGTAGCGTGTGTGGCGTTGGCTTTATCCTTCTTAGGCGGGATAAAATACCCCAAGATCTAACCTGGTGTCTTCTTCAATCGGAGAAAAGACTAAACCCGGCAGCGTGTGGCGTTGGCTTTATCCTTCTTAGGCGGGATAAAATACCCCAAGGCGAACCTTGGTGTCTTCTTCAATGGAGAAAAGACTAAACCGACAGCAGCGTGTGGCGTTGGCTTTATCCCTTCTTAGGCTTCGGATAGAATGCCCCAAGGCGAACCTTGGTGTCTTCTTCAATCGGAAAAAGACTAAACCGACAGCAGCGTGTGGCGTTGGCTTTATCCCTTCTTAGGCTTCGGGATAAAATACCCCAAGGCTAACCTTGGTGTCTTCTTTGACCGGAGAATGACCGAACCGACTAAATTGGTGAGAGGGGAGGAACTTTATGTTCTATTTCTAATGAAACCACAGCGTGGGCCCGGTCAGAATCGAAAAGACTCGTGACCTTCAAAGGACAACCCGGTTCGAAAATCCCTAAGATACCTTCACGCTACCTAAGATGAAAGATGGACCTAAAAGTGGGATCTCCACCGAACCGAAGAGACTCGTGACCTTCAAAGCGACAACCCGGTTCGAAAATCCCTACAAGATACCTTCACCGGCGCTACCTAGGAGACAGATGGAACTAAGAGTAGAATCTCCACCGAGAACCAAGAGACTCAGTGACCTTCACGGACAACCTGGTTCGAAAATCCCTAAGATACCTTCACGGGCGCTACCTAAGATGAGAAATGGAACTAAGAGTGGATCTCCACCGAGAACCGAAGAGACTCGTGTGACCTTCAGCGGACAACCTGGTCTCGAAAATCCCAAGATACCTTCACGGGCGCTACCTAAGATGAGATGGAACTAAGAGTGGATCTCCACCGAGAACCAAAGACTCGTGTGACCTTCAGCGACAACCCGGTCTCGAAAATCCCACAAGATACCTTCACGCTACCTAAGATGAGAGATGGAACTAAGAGTGGATCTCCACCGAGAACCAAAGACTCGTGACCTTCACGACAACCCGGTTCGAAAATCCTACAAGATACCTTCACGGGCGCTACCTAAGATGAGAGATGGAACTAAGAGTGGGATCTCCACCGAGAACCAAGAGACTCGTGTGACCTTCAAAGCGACAACCCGGTTCGAAAATCCCTACAAGATACCTTCACGGGCTACCTAAGATGAGTTGGAACTAAGAGTGGGATCTCCACTCGAGAACCGAAGAGACTCAGTGACCTTCACGGACAACCTGGTCTCGAAAATCCCACAAGATACCTTCACGCTACCTAAGATGAGATGGAACTAAGAGTGGGATCTCCACTCGAGAACCGAAGAGACTCGTGTGACCTTCAGCGACAACCTGGTCTCGAAAATCCCAAGATACCTTCACCGCGCTACCTAAGATGAAAGATGGAACCCTTCCGCTTATCACGAAGGGATCTTACACTTGGAGAGGAAGAATTTTATATTCTATCTCCGGCGTGAAAGGAATTTCGAGTCGACCTCTTGTTCCTAGACGGAATCAAGAGGGGACTTTGGTAATGTATCAGAGAATTTGTGGACCTACCGTCAAGGAATTTGATCGGTGGGGGAAATTGTGATGAAGGATAAATTTAGGGTTATCCTCATGAAAAGTGGGTGAAACATCCCACGAGGAACTTCCCGTCGAAACGGGTTATCATGAAGATACTAAGGGTAGTATTTCTTCAGGAACTTCCCATTTATCTAAGATTAATTGCCTGGCCGCCATTTTGGGTAATTAGCGATATGCACCATTGAGTAAACCGCTTCTATTACAAACGGCCCTCCCATTTAGGTTCGAATTTACCTTTCTTCTTGGAAGTGAGGATTATCGGTCGTCGAGCAGCGAGGACCAAATCTCCTTCTCTAAAGGTTCTCTGTCGAACTTTCTTGTTGAAAGCCCTCGACATTCTAGCTTGGTAGAACTCAATGCATTGTTGAGCCTCGAGCTTCTCATCTAACATCTCAAGCTCTTGAGGCGTTTTGATGTTGTTCTTGGTCGTCATCTCTGTTGAAAGGCGCGCAGAAGTGGAATCTGGATTTCTAGCGGGCTTGCTTCACGCGTAAGCCGAGATGCAGGCGCTCCGGTTGGCGTCGTGCCGTTGTCGCGATATGCGAGTGCTTCTCGAGTTTATCGTCGGTCTGCTTGTTATTCTTCACAAGCTTGACAAAATTTTGATGATTGTCTTGTTGAGCGCCTCGGCTAATCCATTTCGCTGTGGATTATAGAACATTGGAGACATCTTGTATCTTGAACTTTTCGCAAAACCCGATGAAGGAATTGCCGATAAATTGGGGACCGCTGTCATGCACGATCCGCCGACACCATGTCGATAAATGACATGGTGTTTGATAAACTTGATGACGGTATCGCTTTGACTTCTTTTAGCGGATTGCTTGACCCACTTAGAGAAGTAATCGATGATCGCTAGAATAAACCGATCGCCTTTGGCCAGCGAGGAAAAATGGGACCTACAACGCCCATTCCCATGTCTCAATGGCCGATGTGGCCGGGATGCAACCGCCAGAGGCCGGTGCATATAATTCGCGGAATTTGACACGCGGCATTTCCGAAGCGCATCGACCGCCATTAATCATTGTGGGCAAAAGTAGCCCATTCTCCGATTCGATCATAGAGCTTGGGACCGGTAGTGCCACATTCACCCGTGTGCTTCAGAAGGACCTCTTACGCCTCTTTGTTTGAGAGGCATCGAGATAAAAGACCATGTTACCCGGCGATATAGCATCCGTGTTTAGGTGTGGTAGAAGAATCTTGGAGCTCTTGGCGGATTGACTCTCTCTCCTTCCGTCTTACGGCAAAATACCATGTAAGGCGTAGTCGACGATAGGAAAGCCAATCTCGGCTCCAATTTGGTTTGGGTTGTATGTACCTCTTTGGTAATTACCCTTCATCTTCGTACCTCATCATCTATTGATACGAGCTGGTGAGTCGGCCGTAACGGTTGCTTTCGGTCTCGGAAGGTTGTGCTAGCGACACGCTACAGCCCGGTGCATCTGCGTAAGCGTTTTGGAGGCGCGGGATATATTCGATGAAGAACTCTTCAAACGAGCTCGCCATCTCGATTGCTACCTGATGATAAGGAATTAGATCTGGATTTCTGACTTCGTAGTCTCCACGGATCTGTTTAACTATCAATTGCGAATCGCCAGACGCTTCAGATACTCTACCCCGGTTCCTTGGCGAAGCTAAGTCAGATAAGTAGCGTTGTATTCGCTACGCTATTGGAACAAGGTTCGTGAGCTAATAAGCACGGGCATGACGTGATTCCTCGGGAAACTAAGACAACCCCGACTCCGCGAAAATCTTAGAACATCCGGGGCACTTGCCACGTTGGTAGCTCGAGCTCGTCAAAATGCAGGTCGCCATATTTGTTGGTGCGATGTAGTGTTGACTTCGTGAACTTCGTCCGAAGATCATCGATAGCTCAACCGCCCGTCGGCCGGGTACCAAGAGATCGCAAATCGCTTGTCCTTTAACCGACTTCGTTGTTTGAAGTGTAAGTCATATTGGGACAAACAAGGCCCATTAAGCCAGAACTCATTGAAATTTGGTGGGTCATAAATATTCGACCGGATTTACGCTAGAGATAACATAAATCGCCCGTCCGACTAAATAGTGTCGCATTTTACGAATCGCGAATACTAATGCAAGGCACCGCTTCGCCCATTGGATATCGAGACTGGCGCCGACTAATGTTATTTCGGAGTAATACCTTTGTTACGTGACCATTTGTCGTCGTCTTGCGCGAGTAAAGCGCTTAACGAGTGATCCGTTGCCTTGACGTGATCAAAACGGTTTTCCGACGCGTGCAACAAGAACAGAGGTTTAGCGAGATCTGATTTGATCTCTTGAATGCCGGCGGCGTCGTCCCAAATAAGCGACCGCCCTTCTTATTCAACTTTGAAAACGGTTGGCACTTCCTGATAGGTTCGATATGAACCGCCGGATGTACGCCAATCGCCCTTGTAACCCCGAAGTTATCTCGATTTCTGAGGTTGCAATTCTTGAATTGCCTTTACTTTGTCGGGATCGACATGGATGCCCTTATTAGTAATGACAAAGCCGGGAACTTGCCACTAGACATCCCAAGGAAGGATTTGGCAGATTCATCTTTAGTCGATGGGTTCGCATGAGCTCAATACCGCTCTAAGATCTTTGATGTGATCTCCTTTGTCACGCTCTTCACGCACCAAATCGCCGACGAGCATTCGACCATTTTCCCAAGATGATCCCGAAAATCTCCGCCATTGCTCGCCGGTATGTTGCTCCGGCGTTTTAAGCCGAACGGCATGACCGTAACAATATATACCGATGGCTTCAATGTCAGATGCTGCATCCCTGGGTGCATCTTGATCCGATTGTAACCCGAGAAACCATCCATGAATGACATTCTTCAAATCCACACGTATTGTCGACTATGACATCGCGATTGGAAGAGGAAAGTCATCCTTCGGCAAGCAGCCGCTCGATCTCTCAGAGCTCCATTACGCATCCTAATCGAGCCATTCTTCTTCATGACCGACTATATTCGCCACCCAATCCGGATGTTGAATTTCCTCGATGAATCCCGATTCTATGAGTTTCTTGACTTCGCCAACGCATTGCTTGCAATATTTATGACGAAACCGCCTTTGCCGCTGTTTGACAGTTTGACATCCATCTTGATGTTGAGGCGATGTGTCGCCACATTAGGGTCGAACCCGCATGTCCTCGTGAATCTCGTGGTTTATCGACCGACCGCTTGATAGTCCCGACCGCAAACGAAGTTAGCCGCTATGAGCGCGCTGAATAGCCCGCGGACGATGGTTCTTTGTCGTCATATTATTAGTGACCTTCGCAACTCACCTCTCGATGTCATCCTTTTGCTAATCGCTTTAACCTAGGTCTCTGATCTCCGGTGAGTCTCTCGAAGACCGACACCCTTCTCGAGCTTTGATGGCAATTGCACCGAGAGTACCGCCTTGATGAGCTTGAGCACAAGCATGATCAAGGCCAATTTAGGGGAATCCTTCGAGATTTTCTCGCACTTTGCACGGTAGTATAGCTCGCCGTGTGTGTGTACCGAGCACCGCCAGATGTTACGGATCTTCTGTATAACGCCCTCATCGCCGATGAAAACGCTCTTCCGAGGACGGATCAATCCATCGGCTTCCGAAGTGACTCGCCAGACTTTCGCCGTGGCGAAAGCCGGGCGACTCTCGACTTCGATTTTCAACCGATAGGAGGGGTTGCAGAATCTTCTTGTCCTTGTCGGAGCGATGCACCCCGCATGAGGAGTGACCCGTGATTCTCTCCGAGGACCCAGACGATCCTTGATAGTCGGTTTGGTGGTGGTGACGGGAGACACCTTTGACTTTGAGGCTCGCCGGTCTTGGGCTTTGGCGCCGAAGTTTGCAACGCCGCGTCTTCGCTTAAGCTCCGGTGACAGAGCGGGCAACCGGGTTGGGGCACCGTTAGACTTGGGCCTCCAAACCTGGTGGTATGTTGGCGGCTTCTTTACCACTTCCTTCTTTAATTCACGAGCCCGCCGCACTAACGCCGTGCTTGTGCAAGGAGTGCACGACGCCCGGATATGCTCGAAAGCGTGGAGCGTTCCGCTTGACACGACTCCACTCGCTGGTTGACGGCTTGATGGACCGTCGATTCCTTGGTGGAGCCTGCTGCGTGTCTGGATCTTAGATCCGCTTCATAGCGGACCCCATCCACGGATTGCATGGCCTTGGCATGTTTGCGGCGCCATGCTGGTAATTAAGCCTTTGGCGGGCTCCGCTGGAGAAGTGCGAAGCGTCGTGGCGTTCATCTCGGCGTCGTTGTAGTCCAGAACCCGAGGCAGGGGATTTCGGCTGCGGCGGTTGTTGGACTCGCCGTCACGGGGCTCTACATCGAGGCCCATCGGGTTCTCCTTGCGGTGGAGACCTTCTTGGAGTGGCGGGGAACCGATCTCGAAGAGGGCGAGGACAGTACTCGAACTTCTCCTCGGTCGAACTCAACTCGACCTCTTCCTCCGCAGGGATAGGAATCACGCGGCACGGCGACCTCCTCCGTCACGAGGCCGGTGGCTCCCAGCTGTGATCGCCCGGCTTGTTGTGGTAAAAGTCGGGATGATTGTCATTGATTTGAATTTGCTTACGCCTTCTTTGGCCTACAACAAAATTCAAAAGAAAATGCCTTTATTTTAAGGCGCATAATGAAAATCAAAAAGATTACAACTTTATCCTTTTGAACAAACACGGGATCTCGCTATGTCGGATCCTCGCTATGCGGGTTCTTTGCCCGTGTCGGGACTTTTGTGTCCGTGGACCACCGCGCAATTCCGATCCAGGTGGAGACCCGGGTTCTGGAACTACAGATGTGAAGGGGCTCGTTTCACGAAGGAAACGAAGCGCCTAAGGGGATCACACTCACGAAGGAGAGGATCGCCTTCGGGGATCACACTCACGAAGGAGAGGATCGCCGGAGCGGGTGAGATCTACTAGGAGAAATCACAGCGCTATCCCTGAGATTAAGACGAAGCTTAATCTAGAGGGTATCTGTAGTTGACGAATCGGTTACCTGCGCTTGTAGATCGGCGTCGGCGAGTTTGTGCTTTCATGCGGTTTTCGGGCGTGCGTTGACGGCTTGTAGATCTCGCGAGAACTCTTTTGAAAAGTCCAAACTCCTGAAAATCAGCTCTGGAAATCACTTGAAATCAAAGAAAAGTCCCACCAAGTCCCTCTCCGAAGATTTACACCCCCTATTTATACAAATCGGTGGTGGTTCGCCACTGGCCGAAGTCACCGAGGTGGTTTCGCCAAAGTGGCCGAGCCACTTCGCCACTTGCCGAGGTACCTCGCCAAGTTGGGCCGAGGTGCGCCGCCGCTTCGCCGCTTCCGCCGCTTTCCGCTGCTTCCGCCTCTCTGCTTGATTCCGCTCAGATTTGGTTCCGGACTAACTCTTGGTTTGTTCCGCTCGACGGTCCTGATCCGATCGTCGCTCAAGTCCGGCTTAAACCGCTTGTGACGCCGGGTTTGCCGCCGGGTTCGCCTTAACGATTCGACGTCCAGATCATTCGATGGGTTGTCATTCACCGACTTCCCATCACGAAGTTGGTTTCGGGATCTTGTAAGTATTTTTTCAACGCTTACAATGTCAACGCTTTGATTTCCGCCAAGAGGTAAAGAAGACCGGGATGCCATGTCCGTACTCCAAGAGAGTGGGAGTCGATCCCATATCCGCCGAAATTTTATTTGATTAACTTCATACCGCTCGACGGAAAGGGTCCCCACTCAAAGATTTGGTCTATTTTAAATCCCACTTACGCTATTTCGTAACGGTGCCCTTGATGGTTCGGTCATTCGCTGGCACTTCGAGGAGTCAGCTTCGATTGGTACCTCCATCTCGCCGTGAAGCATCAATAGTTGGGATGACATAGAAAGCTCTCCTCAATAACTTCGACGACACCAAGTATCGATCGAACCCTTTGGATGAGAAGCGTAAGGATGGGGAGTCTGCTGACGCCTTTGTTAAACGCTTCGCAACAAGGCTATGAACCGCAGGATCCCGCCATAGAGAAATTCATTCTCGCGAACGTACACAATAATCTTTCCATCAATGTCTTGAAAGTCCCGTTGCAACCCCAAGATCCGGAAAGAGCCGAAGATGGGAGCAAGTCAACGCTTTCTCAAAAGAAAAGGCCGAAAGAGGCTAACCGATGGCTAAAGCGCCGCGAATTGCCGATGACATTCATCAACAAAGAACCTTGGGGCAACAAAGGACTCCTAAGTTGAGATTCCGTGAGGAGTATTCTTTCGATGATGATGAAGTTCCGTACCATCTTCAAATATCTCCTTGCTAACAATAAAATTAAGTTACCACCTATCATGAATTAGAGGAAGCTAGCAATACTGGATCCAAAGTATTGTGCACTGTGAGGGTCCATCACCCCACCAAAGCTTGTATTGCTCTGAAGAATAACATCCAAGCCTTGGTTGACGCCGACGTCATAACGCCAAAATAGACCAAACAAGAATGGCACAGACCGGCTGTGTATATGAGTATAAACCGCCTCCCCTACACCGGATGTATACAAAGAGTAAACCGCCCCTTTCCTCCGATGAGTATAAGAGGTTAAACTGTTCCTCCCTTACTCCAAAAAGGTATATGAGTCTAAACTATTTTCTATTTTGTCGGGAAGTTCCTGGAGAATAGTATACATATTATTCTTAAGGATAACCCGACTATGTGGCTAGATACGCTGCACTTCATCGACCCTAGCCAAAAGCAGGGTGGATATGAGAAGATAGGAAGTTCTTGGAGAATATTATACATAATATTCTTAAGGATTACCCAAGTCGGCTCGATGACTCCGACGAAGCGGTCATGTTCCCAAAGATGAAGCTGTCATATCTTCTTCAACCCTCATTGGAACAATCACCGGATCAACGCCACCAACCCCCACCAGTGACTTGTACAAATCAACACCACCACTGTGATTTATACTCCCACTCCCATTGTTTATTCGGTCAAACCTTCCTACGCTTAGGACCAAAGCCAAATTCTCTCGATTCCTTCCATGAATGAGAGGTCCCTTGCAAATCAAACGATCAAACCTTCCTACAATTAGGATCGCCTCAAAATTCCAATTTGGTCAAACCTTTAGGGCCAAAACAATAATTCCTCTCGATAAATGAGAAGTCCGCTTTAGATTAGGTAACCAAACCTTCCTACGCTAGGGTTATCCAAGTCTTTTAATTTCTATGGAGATCCCACTTTTAGTTTCCTTTTTTTCAATCAAGATAGAATATAAATTCTTCCTCTCCAGCTCCTTTTCCAGGTCATGCCGACTGAAGGTGTAGGCCGAAATTGGAGTTTCATCTTTCCTCCGATTTAATCTTTTCTCCGATTGAAAAAGACACCAAGCTTCATCTTGGAGAATTTTATCCCAAAGCCTAAGTAGGATAACTCACGCCTACCAGCATTGCTTGCTAGTTCTTAATCGTGAAAAGAACAAAAGCCCACATATTCAACATGTGTAGTTATTAATAACACCACAATCCACTTTACACATATGGGGAATTTTATCCCTAATCCTGGTAGGGATAAGCCAACGCCACCACGCTGTCGGCTTAGTCTTTTTTCCGATTGAAGAAGACACTGGCCAAGTCGGGGAATTTTATCCCGCTAAGTAGGATAAGTCTACTAACGCATTGCCGGTTAGTCTCTTGCCCGTAAAAAATGACAAAGTCTACGTATTCGATATCGTAGCACTAAGCCTAAAAGAGTCTCATTCTTTTAGCACAACGTCACATGCGGAACGGGATTAGATAATCCACACGCTAGCCCGATTTAAACGGTAATCGGTAAAGGCACATCAAATCCGTTGATGGCTGAGGGTTTGCCAAAAATCCTATAGGTATTGTGATTGATTTTTTCAAATGAGAAATCGTAATTCAACCGATGAAGGGTCAAGTGTTTCAATGAGGAGGTTATGGTTATCCAAACATCAGGTTCACGGCAAAAGATTGGTTGTTGAACGACTCATCATCTTGAGCTTATTTTACAACTCACCAAGGACTCGCCGCTCGATATTTTCAAGCTTCCCTCAACTTCAGCAGCTTTTGTTCCGAGAGTTACAGTTTATTGGACATGATGGTTAAGTGCTACCTCCTTCGCTAACAAGGTCATCACCAGCCAGGGCCCCGGATATTTATTCAATAGGGCTATCACCCATCAAGGGTCAATTTTCATCCGGTTTGGTTTGTGCGGGCCTCAATTATACTCCAATAAGGTATATGAGTATAAACTATTTCCTATTTTTATCGAAAAGTTCCTGGAGAATATATCTTTAAAATATTCTTAAGGATAACTCGATAACCCCCAATTTCCTCTCACTGTGATACTCCTATAAGGTATACGAGTATAAACTATTTTCTATTTTTGGCAAGAATTTCCTAGAAAATATTTTATATTTTAAGGATAACTCACCACCTCCGAACGGTATATGAGGATGAACTAATTCTAAACTCCAATGAACGAGGAGTATAAACCGTTGACGCCGGCCAACGCTACGAATGAAAAATCACATTGAAGGTAGAATTTCAAGAGAAATTTTCGACGGTCAACGCTAAGCACGCCTCAAGAAAACTCCTCCTCACTGCGGATCAGTCCTACAACAAGCATCACAAGAGAGAGTTCACCGACAGGATGAACCTCAATCTCCTCCCCATGGTCGGCCCTACGGCAGGCAACACAATGGAGAATCGCCGGTCAAAGGTTGGATTTCGAGAGAATTTTGACGCCGGTCAACGCGTCGAGATGGAGAATTTGCCGATCAAAGGTTAAGTCTCAACAAATTGGATGATCAGTCCGACGACAACTCACCAAAATGAGTTAAAACAAAACACATTCATCGGCTTTTGACTCAAGATTTTGACAGCGGTCAAACAATAAATGCAGCACCGTGACACCTTCAGACATTCGACAAAGCACCGGATAGTCCAAAGGAATTAGAGAAATCAAGATTCGAAGCCACTCCGTAGGTCCTATTATGCCGACTGAAGGTTTATGCCTATCATATCCAAAGTATTTCGGCTTCTTCTATAAAAGAGCGAGATCGAAACACTTTGGAGGGGGTATCTGTAGGCGTGTAAAATTACCTATAAGTCCCCGAACGTAACTCGTGACAGTGAGTTGATGATTGACGGACCGTCAATGATGTAAATGCATAAAATAAGTGAACAAAGCGTAATAAGCACATCGGTGAAGCAGACGAGTCAATGGGAACGGCAAAATAATGAAGAAATGACTCAACCATGAGCTGTAGGTTACCCATAAAAGACTTAGCACCACATTTATCTCGCTCCCACCATGGGTGGCTCAGCTATGGGAGGTTGTAGATATCCTCTCCATCTTTCTAACGCATCTTGGATCAACTCATTCCGAACGGACGAGAGTTAGAGCCTAAACAATCGAGAGGGTCCGTGTCGCTTCACACCGCAGGATACCCATAAAAGACTTAGCACCACGTGTGTCTTGCTCCCACCATGGATGGATCGGCTATGGGAAGTTATAGATATCCTCTCCAACTTTCTAACGATCTTGGATCAACTCATTCCAGAACGGACGAGAGAGTTAGAGCCAAACAACCGAGAGGGTCCAGTCGCTTCACACCCGCAGATACCCATAAAAGACTTAGTACCATGTGTCTCTGCTCCCACCATGGGTGGCTTGGCTATGGAAGGTTGTAGATATCCTCTCCAGATTTCTAACGATCTTGGATCAACTCATTCCGAGAACGGACGAGAGTTAGAGCCAAACAACCGAGAGGGTCCAGGCTGTTTCACACCTGCAGGATACCCATAAAAGACTTAGCACCACGTGTGTCTTGCTCCCACCATGGATGGATCGGCTATGGGAAGTTATAGATATCCTCTCCATCTTTCTAACGCATCTTGGATCAACTCATTCCGAGAACGGACGAGAGAGTTAGAGCCGAAACAACCGAGAGGGTCCAGGCTGTTTCACACCTGCAGGATACCCATAAAAGACTTAGTACCATGTGTGTCTCGCTCCCACCATGGGTGGCTTGGCTATGGAAGGTTGTAGATATCCTCTCCAGATTTCTAGCATCTTGGATCAACTCATTCGAGAACGGACCGAGAGTTAGAGCCGAAACAACCGAGAGGGTTCAGACTGTTTCACACCTGCAGGACACTAATGATGTCTCACACATTTTGGCCATGATATGTTTCGAATATGAGGAAGCTCAAAAGATAAAAGTTATAGCTCTATTCACCAGATTTCTAACGCATCTTAAATCATATCAATCGGAGGTCAGACGAGAGAGTTAGAGCCGAAACAACCTAGCCACCTTGGCCAAGGCCGAGCCACTTCCAAGTGGCTCGGCCAAAGCCTTTGGCCGAGCCACTTGGAAGTGGCTAGGCGGGCTTCGGGCCCAGTTCTGACCCGCATCCGCATTGAAGGCTATAAATAGAGGGGTGGGGGCTCATTTGTTGAGATCCGAAATTTTGGAGAGAAGAGGAGACTCTGCCGGATCTAGATCTGACTTTTGGCGCTAAATGCGAGACTTTTGAAGATCCAGATCTGATTTTTGGTGACAAAGGCGAGGCTTTTAAAGATCAAGATCTGACTTTTGGTGATAAACGGATCCCGCGTTTGTTTAGGAGAAAAGTTATAATTTTTCTTTGATCCTCATTGTAGCCTTATAAAAAGGCGATCTATTTTATTTTCGAATTCGTTTGTAAACCCATAAAGGTATAATGAGTTCGAAAGCAATGAAAATCAAGGAGCCAACTTTCCCCCGAACAGATGGGAGCTTGAATCTTGTATCCCGTTGACTATCCGAACATCTCGATTCGTGGAACAACGTCAAAAGGAACTCGCAAAGCAAGTTTAGAACTCTAACGAGTTTGAGAACTTTACTTAGAAAGAGCTCCCTCCGAGAAGAGTTGATCTGCCAAGTCAAAGTTTCCAAAAGCCAAGGTTGAATGCTCCAAAAGCCTCCTTGATCGATCCAAGAAGTCTCCTTCACTCTCTTTTCTCTGTGGAAGTCGAAGACTCAGAAGAAGTCCCTCCTTCAGTTGATGTTCCCATTATTTATAAGGGTTTAAGGGGTGTAACTGACCCCTTAAATCTCTCCTCAAATCGTGCAAAACGATTTTGGAACCGTTTACAACGTATTTGAATACGTCAAATACGAGCTCCGCGTTCTGAAAATAACCTCTGCGTTTTGAACTTAAAAACGCAGTGGTGAGCCTTGCGTTTTGAGCTTGAAAATGCGGAGTTGACCCTCGCGTCTTGACTTAAAACGCAGAGGTGAGCCTTGCGTTTTGAGCTTGAAAATGCGGAGGTGACCCTCGCGTCTTGACTTAAAACGCTATAGTAAAAACGCGGAGGTGAGCCTTGCGTTTTGACTTCAAACGCGGAGGTGAGCCTTGCGTCTTAACTTAAAACGCTATCGTGAAAACGTGGAGGTGAGCCTTGCGTTTTGACTTAGAACGCTATAGTGAAAACGCGGAGGTGAGCCTTGCGTTTTGACTTAGAACGCGGAGGTGAGCCTTACGTTTTGACTTAGAACGCCATGGTGAGAACACGGAGGTGAGCTCTGCGTTTATTTTTGACAGCCTACAGATACGTTGCGATGGGAGAAACTTTGAGGACTTATCGCTTTATTAAAGAGAGTCGATAAGTTGATTGTCAGAGGTGTGAGGTTAACATGACAAGGAAGAGTTCGCCTTGCTAATAACGAGACGAGCTAATCTTAACTTTGTGGGGAGGTTAATCGTCAGCGGTGTAATTTTAACTAGATGATGCTTTGTGAATTTCGTGGTTGACAGAGGTATTCTATGACAACTCAGAAGATTTATTACTCATAATCCAACGAACAACCCCTAGTCTTGAACAAGTGCAAGGGGGAAAAGGGGTAGGCAGGGCATATCGCCAAATGGGTCATTATCCATCAAGTCATTCATTGACATTGGAGTATACTGACTATGACCAGAACAGAGGCACATCACATGGCAGGCCGCTATTTGAAGAGTTTGATGGGGGAATTTAGAGGAAATGGACTATCAGAGGTAACTATTAACATGATAGCTTTGCGGACCTGCCATCCTATTGAAGAGGATTATTTTCAGTGTCCGTAGTATCTTCTCCTTCTGGCTGAGAAGATTGGGCTTGGTCCCATTGCTCGCTTCCTTCTTCTGCTTTGATTCTGGCAATAATTTTTTGAGCCTGTTCACCTTGAGAGATTAATTGTCTCCGTGAACGCATTCTCGCAACTCCCATTCAAAGCAGTAGTTTCGCTTGTGTTGTGTCGATGTGTTTCCACCAGCATATTATGCCATACCTGCCGCATCGAAGAACCACGCTCAAACCTCTTGATAAAGGCTTTGATGGACTCTCCTTCTTTTGCTTAGTGGCAAGAAGGGTATGGACGAGACTTCGTCGCCTTTAAAGAATCTTGATAGGAAGAGTCTCTAGATCCGCTCTATTTCTCAATACATCCCGCGCGCTTCATAAACCATTCAAAGGCAACTCCCTTGAGGGTGTCAATGAACAAGCGAAGTTAGTATGGCGCCGTTTGATATCACATTTCCACCAGGACTTGAAATGATAGATATGTGGGTTCGATGACCCATTGCCGCCAAAAGCTTGTAGTGTCGGGCCTCAATTTTGGAGGATAAGGAGTCAAGGCCCCATTCAAATGATAAGGCCTAACAACTCTCTCATCTTGAAGCTCACTTCTATTGACAATGGCATTGAGGCGGGCTTCCAATTCTTCCATTTTTACGGACTGAGGATCCTACTTGTGCTCAGTCCTCTTCTCCTCTTCAGATAAAGATTCTATGTGATGAGCTTCTTGATCAGAAGCTTCATTCACTTTTTCATTTATTTTGAAGATTGACCTCCTTCGTGATGATTCCTACCGAGGTGTTGAGCCGCATATCCGAGATTGAGCTCTATCTCGCACAATTTGGGCCATCATATCTCAAGTTGATCGATGGACTCTTGTTGTGATCGCAGGTCTCGTGATGGCTTCCTCGCTATGCATCAGACATACCGATACTCTTCGAAGTCTCTTCCCGAGATCTTCGCTTTCCATCGTAGACAGCCTCACGCTCCACCTAAAGCACCGAAGATTGAGAATCGCAATGGCCGAAAGTGCTCATCATCGTTTTAGCCCTTTAGCTAGCCTCTGATAATTAACAGGAGGTATGACTCCCTTTCGTGTCCGATTGTGTTGGTAAATCCCTTCAAATTTATCCGAGATTTCTCTAACACTTGGAGAACGATTGGTACCCGATTCATCCGAACTGGAGGCTGGTGACTTTCCCCTGCTAACCATATTGACGGTAACTCCAGGATATTCATCCTCTAAAGCGACGTTCATTGGTGGGTTGAATACCGATGAAATGGCTGTGCATGAGCAGCATTGACATCTCGAGGGGACCGTAGAAATCAATCGTTCGTATTGACATGAATGAACGATTTGTTGTATCGGTCTTTCTCTCGATAGGAACTCTCTCAAATCTGTTGCAGAGACTCGAGAAGAGTTACTCACTACTCGTGAGGTTTGAACTGGAACCCCCAGTCTATGATTGGATGGGACTAGCTCTTGTTGAATCTGGATCTTGTTGAGATGCCTTGAGTTCGTAAACTTCTTAGGTGCACTTTTTAATCTAGTCGCGCCGCAGTATTCTGGGTCTCGCGAGGGTCGGTTTGAGGGGAACGCAGACTTGAGGTCTGCATTTTGCTGAGCAACGATGTCTTAGATCTCGCTTGGATTTTGAAACGCACTCGAGAGTTGCGCTTTGTTTGAGAAACGCACTCGAGGTCCGCTTAGATTCTCAAACGCACTTGAGCCGTGTTTTGTTTGAGAAACGCACCTCTAAGGTTTGCGTTTTATTTGAAAAACGCACCTCTGAGGTCTGCGTTTGGATTCTAAAACGCACTCCTGAGAGCTGCGTTTTGTTTGAGAAACGCACTCGAGGTCCGCTTAGATTCTCAAACGCACTCTTGAGAGCTACGTTTCGTTTGAGAAACACGCCTCTGAGGTCTGTGTTTTGCTTGGCTTACACAGAGCTCATATTTGGGCATATAACCACGAGGATTGCGTTCTAAAATAGAAACGCAGAGTTCATGTTGAGGCTCACAAACGCAGAGCTCATGTTGCTTGGAGGATTGGCTTTCTCGGAGTTGTGCTCGTTATTGGGATCTTCTCCTTCGTCGAGCGGCATTTTTCTTAGCCTGTTTTAAGATTTCTGTAACGATGTCACCATCTGTATTGATCAGGTTAATCACGGTGTTAGGCCTCTTGTGACCCGTTGCCTTAGGTTTGGGCACGGGTGCGGGGCTTCTAACTCGATTGACGAGTTCGGTTGGAGCCGAGTCTTCTCCTTCAGAGAGGGGATTGTATGAACAGTTCAACCCCCAGGGGAGACACTCCTTTGGCGAGTCGACCATGGATGGAGCTTTAGTCTTTTTGGAGACTTTAAGGATCTTGCGCATAGCCTTGGGGCTAAGGGATCCGAAGGAGAGTGCATCCTCGTACTTGGCTTAGTCAAACTCTACGACAAGAATTTCGACTGTTGTTCCTACGAGCTTGATGTCGGATTGCGCCACCACTTCTTCGTCGGTGAAGCTAGTCCCCAGCGGAGTCGCCATCTTTTATTCGCGAGGAAGTTTGAGAAATGTACGATCGGAGTTATTCTCTCTAACTGACTTAGAAAAAGAATGAATATAATCTCTCAAAGTAATCCCTCTCTAACTGACTTAGACAAAAGAAATTATAAAATTCCGATCGGTCGCCTGATTTAAAAAGAAGGAAAGATCAACGGAGATCCTTCCCTTTGTTTAACCTGGGTTCTTCACGGTAGCGATGGGAGCTTGAATCTTGTATCCCGTTGACTATCCGAACGTCTCAACTCATGGAACAACGTTGAAAGGAACTCGCAAAGCAAATTTGGAACTCTAACGAGTTTGAGAACTTTACTTAGAAAGAGCTCCCTCCGAGAAGAGTTGATCTGCCAAGCCAAAGTCTCCAAAAGCCGATCCAAAAGCCAATGTTGAATGCTCCAAAGCCGCTCTCCGATCGATCCTAAGAACTCTCCCCTCTTCAGCTGTTATTCCAGCTATTTATAGGGGTTTAAGGGGTGTAACTGATTCCTTAAATCTCTCCTTAATGAGGGTTCAAGGCCCTCAAATCGTGCAAAACGGTTTTGGAATCGTTTACAACGTGTTTGAATGGGTCAAATATGAGGTCCGCTCAAAATGACCTTTGACTTAAGAACGAATGGTGAGCTCATGATGAGCTCAAGCGACTTGGAACGCAGTGATGAGCTCTGCTTGAACTTAAAACGCAGCGGTGAGCTCGCTGCTTGGTGAGCTCGCCTTAGCGAGCTCAAGCGAAGGAAGCCGTGGCGCCCTATCGAAGCCAGATTGGCAAGCCTGCCTTAGCAGCAGATGTCCTAGCTTCGTGATCTTGGCGAAGCCCGCCTTAGCGAGCTATGCGCCTTGGCGAAGCTCAAGGCTTAGCGAAGTCAGACGCCCTAGCGCAGCTCGCTGCCTTGGCGAAGCTCTCGCCTTAGCGAAGCCCGTGATCTTGGCGAAGCTCGCTTTTGACTTAGAACGCCGGTGAGAACGCTGGGTGAGCTCTGCTGACTTAGAACGCCGTGGTGAGAACGCTGAGGTGAGCTCTGCTGACTTAGAATGCCGTGGTGAGAACGAGGAGGTGAGCTCAGGCTCGACTTAGAATGCCGTGGTGATAACGCTGAGGTGAGCTCGCTCGAGCTAAAAATGCTAATTTTATTTTACCATGCATATCAATCCGAACACCCATCGAGAATATAGTATTTCCTATCAGACAATATAATCCCCTATGCTTCTTTTCCTTGATCAGTATCTTCTCGGCTCGTGTGATTTTCAAGACCCCCCTATTGAGCTGAATCGCCATACCCTTTGGAGTCCAATAGGCTCAAGGATATCAAATTCTTCCGCATCTTCGGGACATACGCCACACCACCCAAAGTACAGATGAAATCATCAAACATTTTGATTCTCATCATTCCAAAGCGTAAAACTTCACAAACTGAGTCATCTCCTATGACCACCTGATCAAACTTTTCCTGAAATAAATCAAAATAATCTAACACGTTGCACACGTGCACCACCACTGTAGAATCTAATATCCAGTCTTCAGAAGAAGCAAGTGATTTTAGAGACCATGATAATATCTCCATTGCCATCTATGGTCATTAGTGCTGAGGTTCCACTGGAGGCACAATCACCATTCGACCGAGGACAATCGACTTTAACATTACCATATCCATTACACCTCCAACACTATATGCCCTTGCCACCGAACGTGGTCTGACCTGCCCCGCTCAGATCCCCTAACAGATTGCCTTCTTCTCCAATTCTTTCACATGACAGCTAAAGCGGACTCATATCCTTCCTTGCCATTAGATTTCTTCTGGATATCATGGGATACTAACCGACTGCACCTAGATAAAATGTAAAGTATCTTTATCAAACATCATCGTTGTCACCAAGCCATCATAAATATCAGGAAGTGAGGTAAGACGCAAAAGGGCCTCGTCTTCTTCCTCCACCTTGAAATCAACCTTTCGAAATTGGTCAAGGAAACCCTTGAACACATTGATGTGCTCCATGAGATTCCTACATCTAGCTATCTTCAACCGATAAAGTTGTCGCTTTAGATGTAACTTGTTGATCAAACTTTTAGCCAAATAAAGTTTTTCTAACTTCTCCCACATCTCCGGTGCAAAATCTTCAATAACATCGTTCAAGATGTTACTAGCAATACAGTGTCGAATGGTGCTCACACACCTTTCCTAGAGCTCCTCCCACTGGCCATCCATCTTCAGTGACTTCTTATCCTTCCCCTTCAAAGCTTTTGCCTAACCTTGTTGAGTAAGAATGTCATTCACCCTTCTTTGCCAAGCTTCCTTTTCTATTGAACTTCTCCACTGTGAAATTATTGACATTCACCGTCATCTTTGCTCCTCCAACTTCACTCCGAACCTCTAGCTCTGGTACCACTTGTTGAGAATAAACTTCTTCTCTACCGAGACCGAGCCCAAAGGACCGCAAAGCTCCCTACCTCGAGATCCGCCGCTAAAATAATAGTGAAATCAACTTGGTGCAAAACTTAATTTAGTGGAAAAAAGATAACGAGATAGATGTGAGTCGACACAACGTGGTTTGGCAAAACCGCCTACATCCACGACTGAGAACTATCCATTCTTTACTTCTTTGAGAGAATACAAAACAATTACAATTGAATCACTCACCAACCCAAACCTGTAACCCTTTATACACCCACTCAAAGTACCCAAAAAACACTTTCACAAGCACTTAACCATGCTCTTTTTTTAACCCCTCATTGTGTGTTTCTCTCAAGACTCAAAACCCTCTTTAAATAGTCCAAAAGTCTTGCCCTCCAAGCTTTAACCAACTTGCTCTCCAAACTTTTCAAAACTTGGCCACCAAGCTTCTCAAGATTTGCTCACCAAGCCTTTCAAAAGGGATGGACCACCAACACTAATGACATAATCACCTTATGTTATCATGGTCACAAGGTGCTTTGAGTAGGAGAAAAGAATTATCACATACATCCAGAAAATAAGCCAAACCTTTATTATGTTTGTATATTAACTAGAAGACTTGCAGAAACAGCAGGGAGCTAACAAATTAGAAAGGTTGGCTTTGTAGGCAAGCTAGAGGAAACTTGTTTCCTTCCTCAACTTCTTTTTACCTTATCATAATTATTTCTTCCAGTAGCCTATATACATAATTAATTGCAGGATATAATTAATATCCATGGGCTTTGCATGAGCGACAATCTGCTCAAGCAAATGTTATATGATGCATGATAGCCAACAGGAAGCCTGCAAGAAGAAATCATGTAACAATTAAATAAAAAATAAAAACACAAAAACCGAAAGGAAAAAAAGAAGAAGGAAAGGCCAATATAATTCCAGCAATGATGTCTGTAATCATGCTCATGCAAAATAATTAACTAACACTCACAAATTCAAAACCCAACCTCTCCACTGACCCTAACCATCTCCCTCTACATCATATTATACAAAAAGCTACAGAAAAATATCCTAATTCAGTGCTCGGTGGACTGGCCGAAGCACGGCCAGCGTTCCTCGAGGTCCGGGAGTGGCCGCTGAACGAGAAGAATGACCGGCGAGTCCTCCCCGAGCCAGTGCTACTCCCCTCGCCGTTTCGGAAATGGGGATTCTGCCTCAGTATCTCTTGCACTGCCATGTACAGTTGCCTATCGCTGCAAGAGTCCATAGAAAAAGACCTCCTCACAGGCTGAACCGCAAACCGCTCATCCTTCCCCCTCGTATCGATACACTCGTCCCCCAAACTCGAAACTTTATGGAACTTCTTCCCCTCAGCAACAGCGGAGCCAGCATCCGAACTCGCAGTGTTATTACCAGCCTCAGTCCTTGACGTCTGATCACCGCCTCCATCTCTCACGTCGATCACAACGCTTTCGCCCCGATCAAGATTCGGCTGCACGACCGGCGGGGGCCTCGCGCTGGCGATCTGTGCACGACAGAGCGGGCAATTGGCGTGGCTCTGGAGCCAAGTATCGATACAGTCTATGTGGAAGACGTGGAGGCAACTGGGCAGAATCCTGATCCTCTCCTCATCCTGGAACTCGTTGAGACAAACGGCGCAGTCGTGGCACGAGCTGTGCTGCTCCCCTCTCCTGAACCGGAGAGTCGGGATTGCCCGGATGGCCGACTCGTCCAGGCCGCGGTCGGCGACGCGAGACGAGTAGAGGGATGGGAACGTGCGGGCGTCGGTGTTGCCCCACCGCCTTCGGGAGCGGGAGAGGTGGCGGAGCACGCCGGAGCGACGCCAGCCGAAGCAGCACTGGATCACGAACACATAGTAGCTTAAGAGGAGGATGGCTGTAGCGAGAATTCCCACAATTGAGATTGCCAGGATTGGGAAGCCGGTTCCCGAAGAAGGAGGAGGTGGTGGTTGTGGGCCGATTATGTTTATCTGGTGACGATGCATCGAAAGAGAAAAACGTAGGAAATTGAGGGTTTTAAGAAGAATAGAGAAGCTCAGAGAGTTGGTGCTTGGGAAGTATGAAATAAATGAAGAGAATTGATGTGTAAAGTGATGGGAGTGGGAAATTTATGATGCTAAACGAAGAAGGATAAATAATGGAGATGTAGTGATACTGTGTGTGTTTTATCTTGTAAAAAAATACTTGTTAAAAAAGAGTGGCAGTAGAAGAGCAGCCTGTCGGTATGGAATGGAGCGTAACTGGGAATAAGAAAATGGTTCAGGTTGAAAAAATGGGCATCCAATTGGAGTTAATGAATGAAAGTGATGGAAGTGTAGAATTCCTTAATCACAGTGGGAAGAGAACCGGAACAGAACAGACTTTGTTCTACTGTTGGGCTTGGACTTGGACTTGTTTACATGTGATGACGCGGAGCCTAAAGACTCCAGACTCCTTCGTTCCTTGCTCTTCTAGTTTGGATGGGATATCCAAGAGTGTGGACCCAGCCCAATGCCCTAAAGTTTTACTATTCTCATGTTGAGCAAAGATTCTCTTCTTCCTATTTTCACCCCTCATTTATGAGAGGGGAGGATGAATAATTGACCCAAGTGTCTTGGTCTTTGGGGGTGCCGATGGATTTGATTGCACGAGTCAATGTAGGCCACTTGCCTCTCTATAAGGGAGGACAGATGTCCCTCTTGACTCTATGTGGTCCATATTGTAGGAGACCAACTGATTTGATTGTTTTGTACCGACTTATAGAAGCCAACATTCTCCACAGTCTATTATCTATAGGTGAAATTTCGAAATTTTGGAGTTTAAACAGTAATCAATCTGTTTTAAACTCTTAAGCGTGCATGGTTAGCAGTAAAAATAATTAAAGAATGAGGGGTAGAATCATCACATGCATAAAAGAATCGGCATGTATGTTGTTCTATCTTCTGATACTTTTTTATGTTATATGCTAGAATTTGATTTTGAATAATGCTCGTAACGGAATAGCTTTATTATCGGCTTACTATATAAATTGTAATTAAATTTATTTACCTAGACAAGCAACTTGTAAATCGTGGTTCTCAGTTTATCATGACAATTGACTCTTCACCTTATAGATAATTGGTTATCTAAGTATCGATTCAAAAATTTTTGACTAGTTTTGTTAGTGTAAGATGATTAGCATCAATAGTGTAGTAACTGCAATGAGAATCTATTTGCTTTTTACTGTGAACAGAGTACGTGGGGAAGAGGGAGCAGAATTTGTGCTGTTACTAAAAGCCATGGGTGTAGATGAAATTTTAAACAATGGTCTTCTTTATAAGTCACGTCTTTCTGACGTCTTTCTGACGTTGATGAGCTCGATTGACAGCGAGTCCCTAAAATCCAATGGCAAGTAGCCTTTTTGCTTGGCCATTTGTATCCTAGGGAGCTACTATAAGAAGCTACATGTTTTTAATTTATGTGACATGACACCATTTCAATATGAAATGATTTTATGCCTATTTTCCGACCTTGACCTGATGCACGTAATTGTTCCTTCTCATATCAGATCAGAAAAGATACCGCTTACGGTAGCACTCACATGAATTCTTGTTTATGGTTGCTTTATATGTTACCCCACCAATTTATTCAAAAATATTTTGTCTCTTTAGTTTATGCTAACCATAACTATTTGGGGTAAATTTTTGTCACTCATCTTTATCTTTTATGTCAATGTATTCCGCTACTTCTCCGGAGAAGCTTGGATATGCTAGTTATATTAAGATATGTTTAGGGGCTGTTTGGATGTTTGCTTTGTAGTTTGGATTCATGAGGGTGTAAGAAATCTAAGAAATCTTTAATTATCCAATATTTTTAAAGTTCGAGAAACACGCTAATCTCAAATTGCAAGGAGTATTCATTTTAAGTCGAAGAACGTAGATACAAGTCAAAGAAACTGCCATCGCCCCATGTAAGAATTTTGCAAAAGGAATACTAATTAATAAATTAGAAAGATGCAGTCAAATATTATCCTAAATAAATTACAAAGTAATATAAAAATCAAGTCCTAAAGAAATTTCAACTAAAATTTTTCACAGAACAAAATTAACCTAATTAAATTGTATCAACGGTCCACGATTGTTGTGCGTCATATGTGCTTGAAGACGAAAAACTTGAGACTGGTAACTCTGTTTTTAGAATATATCAACTTTTAATCACTAAAGCTTCCGATGTCCTCTCTCTGTCGGCTTGATTGGCCAAAAATATACCAAATAAGTCCTTACAAGAGAAAGATTTGTAAAGGGGAGGATTCTGATGCTCATCGACTAGCACTTTGCTGGAGCTATGTGACAATCCTCGCTGGGCATAACAACGTTGCAATTGACATTCTAGCAATAGTTGTGTTCGTTGCAGCTCAATGCTCAACACTTTTTAACAGGTTGTTGGTTGTAACTGTTTCATTCAAACTTTAACTAGCTCCAAATCTGCAGTGACAATTTATAGATTAATAGTTGTAGAAACTTAGTAACACTTGCCTCCAACACATGCCCAACATTCGCCACAAATGCATTTGAATCAGGTCAACTTGAACCCATTCCTTACAAAGTCTCGAGAATTTTCTTGTATCCTCCGAAAAGTATGAAGCCTCGTCTTCCATAGGCATATCGAAGAATTCTAGTTGCCACTTCCATCATATCACTCATCACTTGATCTGCGATACCATGGTTAAACCACCTGCCAACATGTGCAAATCGTTC